>JAQIXW010002128.1:0-16526 GCA_034700685.1 Willowsia buskii | reverse complement strand
GTTTTACTGTGGTCAGACTTTACCAAACATTAAATACCGAACGCACCCTTTTAAAACCTGGGAGTCTACGGATGATTTAAACATGAGCAAACGCGAGCTTTCATGTAATTTCCAGAGTTGCCTTTTATGACCTTATTACACACTTATTTAATACAATATTCAGGGTTTAGGATATCGTAAACGCATACCCAGCTCGTTAACTAGACTTAAGAGAAGTACGGTCCTTTCAGTTTTCCCCCTTGTGTCGTAAAATAACTAACGTAAATTCTCCTTTTGGTCACATTACTTATTAGTAGAGACCCGATATGGCTAAAACCATTACTTCTGTTCATTTTGTATCACTGCTTTCTCCCTCTTCAGTACACTTCAGTCTAAAAATTCTGCAATACCTTCACCTCACTCGCTGCTGTCTACTGCTGATTTAATTACTTACGTTACTATTATGAGTTCAAGTTAGGAGCGATGATAGGGACAGATGGTGGCAAGGAAGAAAGCTGTTTACGCCATCAACTTGTTTCTTCAGTGTGTCACTTGGGACTTTACTAATCTTTCAAAAAATTCCACATTTTGGGCTTGAAATAGTCTTAGACAAATTTAGAATTAGAACAACTAATTGCACGTCACGTAACACTCACCTATCAGGGTAACCTGCTATCATTGTAGTAATCACAGTAATATCATATCTTCCATGTATATAAGTCAGCGTAAATATTTGAAACTAACTAGAGCATTTCAGGAAATTAGCGAAATCATTTATTTATTGAATAAATAATAAATTATACACTCTCCAGAAATGGCGGTTATAAGCCTTTGGCGTAAATATTTTGGTACACTTTTACATTATATAGCTGCATTATAGCAATGTTCTCAGCATCTTCTTGATTATGTTAATTTACTAGATTAAACTACTAACGATTTATTTGTATCACCACAATTGTCTTCTAGATTGAGAGTGTACATGTATCATGTGCTTGAGATATGCAAGAATGGATACTTTTTATACGATATAGGTGTATAAAAATTACTGATTATAATGAATCTACTACAAGTTTCACTCTGTGACAGCTGCACACGAAATGAATCAAATAACTTTAGACTTAATGACAATATTGAGCAGGACATTACTTTACAATGGAGTACCAGACGTAACGTATCGTTCATGTCTAGCTATTTTATAACATCGAACCCTTTGAAATATGAATGTGAGAGTCAACATTTTTATGAAATTATATTATTTCTTCCGCTACATTTTCACTTAAAGTGTAGAATGAATTACAGCCTTCTTGAATACATTAAACATGCCATCAGCTTCTATAACTATATGTATGCTACATTTTTGCCCTGGATAAGCTCTTAGCAATTGCTAGTGAAGTAATACACGCATCGGCTGTTTGGACCGTTAACATGATCGTAACATTAATCAAAATATTATGACCAACAATACGGATGGATAAAGAGAGTACCTAACGCATTTCTTTTATTTGAATTATGGGTTACGAAAGTATTGTTTCCAGTTTAAAATAAGTACACGAGATGAGCATTATCAGTATCACGAACATCAAGCCTGGGATAATACGTAACATTACAACACGTCTCTTTTTTCACCGTTCCCTTTTTGCTGTCTCCTTCTGCCAAGACGTGTGGAAATTTTTCAGTGCTCTTCACTCGCCTTCTTTTATGCTATCACTGACATATAACACATTGTTATTGCTTTTCTCTCGAAAAACCTACAGCAGCATACAAGCACCTACTTGTGTACCTCCTCAAGGAATTCAAAAAAAATGTAGGAACTTTTTTTTCCAAACCAGGAGGATAAGAAGGATGAGGATAGATGTGAAAAATGAAGCAATGGAAACTCCAGAGCACTTTTATTAACCTAAAATTCAAGTTTTATTTCCCTCTATAAAAGTATAATAATGATAGCATTACTGTTTTCCTAAGTGTCTACTTTCATCTCGTTTTTCTTCTTTTTTTTTGTTTTTGTCACAGCTATAAAGAAAAGAATAGGAATGACTTATATCACAATCACGTTTTTTCCGGAAGGGTTTCCGAATATAAAGCCTGGGTTTTTGTTAGTGCTCCTTGTGTCACTCTGAGTGTTTCATATTTATCTGAAGGACAACCAACAAGTAAAAATATGGCTGTAAAGAAGGCTACATTACACAGGGATGGAGTTATGCCGTAAAAAATGCACATTATATTTTTATACAACACAAAATCATTATGTTCAATGTATAGTAAATAGGTACATAGAGGATTTCATCACGTAGCCATTTTTTGTCATTTTTACTTTTTACACAACTCCGAGCTAATGCATACTTGCTGTTGCTGTATCATATCATATCCGAGTGTATTGCAGTTTATTATGTATAATGGGCGCCTGGTCATAAAATAAAGTTTGGCCAAGTAAAAAACTGGAGAAAGGAACGACAAGGGAGAGATTTATGACTGCGAAAGTTCATTCCCTCGTTCATTTTGCTTCGGAGAGAATGGAGAGGAGGCGAAAGCAAAAAGTGTGGTTTTTGTCGTACTCCCGCACAACCTCAACCTCTCATCTCATTCCGTGTACATAATATTATTATTATTATTATTATTATGATAGCGTATAGCAAAATGTATGCGATATGAAATATATACGTAAAACATAAATAATATAGGATATATTTAACTAAAAGAGTTTCAATGGAAAAGTTCATTTGGGAAAGTTTTTCGGAGAAAATGGAAGGAAATTTTCTTCTCTTTTAAGTACCATTTTTGTGCTAATGAGAGTTTACGGCTAGCTGGTAAGATCGTTTTTATCGGAGCCATTGTATGTACATAATACGTATTAATTTTAATGGTGTCTGGTAGCAAAGTAAAATTAACAACAATAATTGTGGATGTGCCGAGAATGTGCTTGAGTCCTCGTTCCAAAGCACGTGAATAAAATATGTTCGCTTATAAAATTTATTAATTGTGTTAGCAAATAGAATTACTGTCTTATATCAATAGCTTTAAAGACTTTGAATATCAGCTTACAATTATGATTTCAATAAAAAAATCATTGCTATTCAAACAGGTTTAACTTACCAAAACGAATATAAATCAGGTATTGAGCAGGCTTCCTCGGAGCATCGTTGAGTATTGACCCTCGAAGGGAAATTATAGTCAAACTGAGCTCGATAATAATAGCCACACTCAGAATAATCAACATGGAACCAATGATCTCCAGCACGTACCCTGCGCAAACTGGCTCCCGCTTGCTTACCGGCTCGAAGTCGACAATGAGGGCAATCACCGTTATTATAAACCTGTAGAAAAAATCCAAAAGAGATACTGTTAATTAACCTTAATAATGAGAAAAACTAAGCTATTCATTCTATTATCTAATATTTTACCTGGAAACTTTTTTTTAGATTAGTTTTAAAAGTTTCTCTACAATACGTGATGCTTTTTTGTACTGAGCTTAATTAAAAAATTTCCTTATTATGAATCCGTCATTGGGTGATGTGCTTTCGCCCGAGGAAAATGCACAAGGCTTTGTCACAAAATGAGATTGTTTTCAGCTTTTAGGCACTGTACGAAATTCCCCGACATCATATAAATATTCTCAGTTTTGAGAGTTTTTAGATTAGCCTCCGTGTATCAAGCCACTCCAGACTGCAGAGGGGATAGCACAAAAAGGACCGTTTCATTTCCACTGGAGAAATCACAAACAACTTTCATCTCATCCTCCAAATTCCCTTCCAGTTTTGTTTTGCATTACTCAACGTTCTCATTTAATGAATCTCAAGCATATTACATATATTCTTTCTTGCGTTTGTCACTTCCGCAGACAACAAACGCACAAACATACATACTTTAGTAAATAGGTTTATCTTATATAAACTGCATGCATACATACATACCTACATGCCAGACATCCATAAAAACCAGCCAACTTGACTTTGTTTGCCATACAAGCTTCAGATAAAAAACGAAATATTTTTTCCTCAATTCAAGTTTTCTACTCCCTCCTCCTATTAGCGAGATTATATATATTACAGACTCAGTTTTGCCATCATTTTTACGCTTACTCTTTTGCCTGGTTGACTCTTAAAAACCAGAGTTTCTTACTAGTGCTACGTACCTACATATTCACCGCCAATGCTACACCATTATAGCTCATGGAGAAGACTTTTTTTTGGAAAGATTCCACTTTTTCTTTTAGAGTGAATAAAACTGTCTAAAGAGTAAGGTATAGAACTGTGGCGGAAAAAAGAGAGATGTGGAAAGGTTTAACCAGGAAAACTAACTTTTCTTCTTAAAAAAGTAATTCCCACTTCTTTCTCGTCGTTTGGCTTTACTTTAAGCGAAAACCAGTAACTGACCAATCCGAAATCTTCAAGGAAGAAAAGCCGGTGGTTGAGAATGATAACAGCAGAAAATACCTCTCTTTTCGAAAGCCTAATAGACAATATTTTTCAGAGAATGCGGGATTGCTCTGTGGTATTTTCGTTTAATAACGATCGTGGAAAATGTGAACGAGTAAAAGTTTGAGAATATAGAAAGAATTTAAGGCCATTATATTACTTTTTTTTGAAAATCCATTGGATATGGAGTAAGATTTATACTTTATCAAACGTGGAAAACGCTTGTATGCAAAGGCATTGCTGGCTTGCAACTCTTGAATTTTAGTTCCGCGACAGTGTTTGCGATCAAGAAAAATTCAGAGAAGAACATGCTCAAGATGCGGCTGCAATACTATAAATACTTTACGCACTCGTTAAACAGAAATGCATTTTTTAAAGAACGCAAGTGCAACAACAGTTAATTTTGGTAAAGAATTTTAAGTAGGTAAGCAATTGAAGTCTAAAAGGTCGAAATCATTATCATACCATGATTTCTGACTTGTTATAACTCGTATTTGTAATTTTTTTAAACTTAAACCATTCCAAGTAAGTGGTAAATAAGTAGCTAAAATAGGACAATTGTTTCAATAAAATAGCTATTAAATGTTCTTCATTCATAGAAATTGAACTTCTTGACAAAACAAATAAAAGATTGATAAAATTTGTTTATGTTATAAAGTGTCAAAACATAATTATAGCACGTTACACAACATTCACAATTCACATTAGTATTCAATTCTGTATTCTGGTGAATCATTATTTCAAAGTGACATAAAATACATTTAACGATCGATGTTAAAGTCGTTGAACGAAAATTTAAAGTTAAAATCATGCAAAAAATCTCTCGCATTATTACTTCATGCCCATAAATTTTATCCTAGGTGACTCGGTTATCACAAAGAATAAACAACATATTGTAAAATATGAGACTTTATGAAAAACAGAACAGCGCTGTCATACTGTTCATACATGTTAAATTTTTTTATCGGAAGGTGTTGGAACATTACTAATAGCAAAAATCGACTCGACAACAACCACACAAACAAATGCATACATCTATGCGTACAACACCAACGACATTTCCGATTGCATCAGCCTCAATAAACTTTTTGAAAAGCCAAAGTGGAAGAAATTGGCATTTGGGAAAAGCTCGACAAAAGGAGGTTGAGCTAGTCTCTGTTCCACAGAGAGAACAAGATATCCACACGAATGAAATTATTCTACTTTTATCTTCACATGAAATATTATATTTTTGAAATACAACAAAGAGGAAGTCATGTCTGCATCTTTTCATGGTTTGTCCTTATCTCCAACGTAGAAAAAATATTGAAAAAATATGTTACGTAAAAAACGTAGTATACTTCCTTAAGGCACTTTCCCTTCGGAAATGGTAGCTTATACTGTGATCTCAGAAAACATGTTTGTTTTTCTACATGAAAGTAGACAAAAACATGTCGAACAGCAGAGCATCCACCAATATTGTGTCTTTTCAAGCTACTTACTTTTTCATACAAAGAATTCGGTTATCTATCCGTGTGTGGCTTCTGTTAAATAACATTGCACACGCTCGACAACTGGAACTTGAACGCTTAAAGACATTGCCAAAGAATACATGAATTTCATATATGCGTGCTCCCTGGAACGTATCGCAATATATGTACTAAAAAATTGCTTGCTGTCTCTCTGCCGGCTGCCGAGTCGCTTGGAAGGAATATATGCACGTTCTTTCCTCCTTTTTTATCCTTTCTGTTGTCGCTCTGTGCCTCAATGAACCTACCTTTTCAGGATAGGAAAGCAAGCATTTTGGCATTTTTTCCTAGACTTTGCAGAGAGAGATGAGGCATACGCGAAGTGGAAAAAAACTTGGCCTTGTGCCACTGCCTTCATCATCATCATCGTCCAGAAAGAAAATAAAAGAACAATGGTATGTGACTCGGTATTCATTCTTCGTACACACATCCACACAGCAAAACACTCCTGGAGAAATGGCTTATTGTACATGTTTTTTCATACTATCGTTTACTGATGCTCCACAAGACAAAGTAATAATATTACTTATTAGTCCCTATTCAGTTTGCACAACTACCGAAATTAAACCCGGTCCCGTGTTGGAGTTTGAATCAACTACCAAAAATCGAATCTCATCTTCTATTTAATATAATCCGAATCCCAGCACAGAGACACAGGCACAGCCTGTGGCTTAAGAAATAAGGAAACAGGAAAACTGCACTGCAGCAGCTGTGAATACTCGTCCCCATGTGTTGATTGGACATCTTTGTAGTACGCACGCAGAACAAAAGACTTTTCTTTTGTAAATTTATAGACGTAGACAAAGGCGGAAAGGAATCCACAATTATTTTTTCTTCTTCTTGGTGAGTACGTGAACAAAAGGGGAAGTAAATGTACGTGGTGATCGGGAAGAGAAAGAAACGCACTACGAAATGCCCAAATATTGGCGAGTTCAAGCTCCATCATTTGGACTGGTGCCACACAAACAAACAAACACGGAATATAAAAACGCCGTTGTTGTGCCATCACACTGCGCGCACTGCAATGCAATTACAATGCACTGGAAGTGATAGCATTTATTGATACAAGGGAACGCATTAAATGGTTGAGATCATGAGGAATATACTATTTTCATTATTTTATTTTCACCGAATAAAAAGAAATGATCGGATCAGACGGGAGAAAAAAAAATCTTGGCAAGATGAATCCTGAATGGATGATTTTTTCTTCATTGTATAGATGGCTAGTGACGACGGGATGGAACAAGGCAGTAGACAATCAAGCTGAGGCAAAATGACAGAATGATGAGATGGACATTTTCATCAAGCAGTTATATTTCCAGCAATCTACTCATTCTAACAGAAACAGACAGAAAGTCATAAATAATAGGGAGCTGGTGCTTGCTTGTGTGAGGGTAAATTTCGTCTCCGGTGTTCCATCTTAAACACTACAACACATTAAAATAAATGTGTAACAGAATGACTTATTTAATGCCTCATGGTTTTATGGCTCTTTTAAGCAATGCATTTAACACAACAATGGATTCTTCTGCTCTGCTCGGTAAACTCGGTTTTACGGGTTGATGTCGTTGCCAAAAAACCTTATTCGTTTTCGTTGTATGTATTTATAGTTGAAAGTGAAAGTAGAAGCAGCGCTGCTGCTTTCTCTTCTATCTCATCCCACCCAACCTAGACACAACAGTGGTCCTGTTGTAAATTTTCCTTTGATCGCTTGAACTGTCAACTGGAACTGGAAAAACGAGAAGACCAAACCAACCAGGAAAGAGTATACAATGCAGAAAACGATGAATTCATTGTTGTTTGTGTGCAGCAGTGTAATACTTTCCGACTACACAACACACGCTCTTACAAAGCCTTTAGCTCCATACTAGAAAGCTTTACGTTACAGAATTTTTTTAGAATGATTTTTTTTTGGTGATGATAATGACGACAATCACAATGACCGTGACATTTTAGTGTTGTGTGTTAGAGTAATTTTCGAGTGGAATGTTGTCTGCGTCTGCCGCAAGAATAGAGACCTATCACTACCACATATAATTCAACTGACAGTATCAGACGCAGACTGGGAGAAAAGCGGAGGACTTGTGTTCGTGGTGGATGGGTACTTTGAGAAAAAAGGAAAACAATAGCCAGTGCTTTTGTTGTTTTGTAAAGGGGCAAGCTGTTGAAATTCGATTGCAATTTCTGCATGTCATACTGTCCTAACTGTTTTTAAAACAACAATGATGATAAATAGTTTTGTTTGTTTTCTGAGAACGAACGTTCTCAAGTCAACTGTCGAATCAATAGGTAGTAATAGATAATACGAAAAAATAGGTAGTCAAACTTTTATAAAAACTGACAAATAAATGAATTCAAGTAGGAACGTATTATTATTTGTTTGTTCTGAAGAAAATCTCATCAAAATATACGAAGCAATTTTCTACACGAACTTTCATTTCTTACGAAATGCTAGCAGTACTTTTGCGTTTAGCTTTCTTTCCATTTCCAAATGGCAGAAGGGATCCCTGAGGTATATCAATTTTCAAGAACTGTGGAGAACAAACGATATCAGTCGTATTATTTACCCTACACAATGTTTGCAGATCGTTCAAGGATGAATGCAAGAAGCAATATCTGTATCATCATAAATTTTATTGACAATAAAAAAACTAAAATCTCATATTCCTGCCAGCATTCAGCCAGAGAATAGGAAACCTATGCATTGTAACTTCAGCTATTTGTCCCCTCTTCTCTCTTCTGTTCTAAAGTTTCAATGGGTGGCGCATTGTAGACAGCTTTTCCACATTTACTTGACAAGGTACTTTGAGGATTCAATCCAAGAAGCACTTCATGAACAACTGAGCAAAACGCCATAGCTCCTCAGATGGATGGGAACTGTCTCCTTTATGGAATGAAACAAACAGGCGAACTAATGTAAAATTAGGTCACTTATTGATAGCTATAACTTAAGTAGCTGTATAGACCGTAACCATGTTATCTTTCATACTACTTATCCCATTCATCGTCATACTTATCGTCAATATCAGCCGTCTCCTTTTTGTTTCTCTTTTTCCACGTCAGAGGAGCATTCAGCCTATGTAAATACCAGCCATTAGACAAATGAAACAAAGGTAGAAACTAGAGGAAACACTGCTGCTGATGAGACAGTTTTCCAAATTAATTTCCTCTCAGCAGTAGCATCATCATCGTCATATTATCATCACTAAAGAACGAGAGAACAGTCTTACGATTGGCTTATGTAAAAGGAATCACAGCTCAACGTGGTAGGAAACGCTGTATAAATACAACCACAAAAGCCTAAACACGGTGCGTATTTCCCACGAATGTGGCAAAAGTGGTGGTAGTATAGTAGGACACATGAATAATTCAGAGATGAATAATTCTACTGTATATAAATTTCTACCAGGAGACATCATCAGTAAATACACTTCCAGGTAATAATAATCCATTTCTCCATCCAATCCACTTACAATTGTAAACAAAAATGTGTAGTGAGTAAACGTATATGAGCACATTGATATTGTTATGTAAACGCAGATATGGTGATTATTATAGTGGAAAGGATGAAAATCCCTGGCACATCATGTGCATACTTAAGTACGTATTTCACATTATTAGCTTGACTGTATTTACATAGCGAAAAAGAAAACAGAATCGAGATAAAGTGGTCTGACTTGATTAAAGGCTCCCTTTGTCTCTGTGTATCAGCAATGATTCGTGTTTATTATTATCATTACTACATTAACTGCAAAGCCGCAAAACTAACGAGCTAAACCATTGTAGCTCTCTTGCTACCTCAGTTTTCTATCCAAAAAAATCACCTCTACGTGTAATAAACGTGCGTGTCATGTAAAATAGAATGAATCAATATCATTTTGCAACTTAACCGCTTCCAGTGGATCACTTTATCTATTCGTTGTTTTTGTGCTTCAAAAGTTACTACTGATGAATGGATGAAATCAGACTTTTTATTTTTTACTCCAAAATAAAATTGATAATATTATCCAGCAATCCATTTTCCAAAAGAACATCGTTTTCATAATCTGCTCTACTGTTTGTCGTTTGTTTGTCATACTTTGAAATAACATAGAGCTACTTCACGTTACATGAAGTTACGATGCTGGGTATTGTACCATTTATTTTCCAACATTCTTCTACACAGTTCCGGATACGAAGGGGGAACAGGACAAAAGTATGCATCATAGTATCAACAAGCAAAAGGAACAGCATCAAAATTCTCTTAATCTGCAACAACGATGAACGAGCATTTTGACATTTCGTTCTGTCTTTTTCTCCCTCTCACTCTCTGACTCGCTCTATCTCTCTCCGAGACTCTACTCCCGTGTCTGTTTTTTACTGGCTGTGTAGCTGCAGTTGCTTCCCAACGTTACTCTTGTTCCTTCTCCAGACTCTTTTTCCTTTTTCCACTTCCATTTTTCTCCTTTCTCCCTCTTCCTCCCAAGACTAGAGAGAACATTATTAGTTAGATAAAAAACAGAGTAGTAGCAATATTGCTCGTACACACACATCAAATTCTACAGAAGGACGAGACATGAGTGTATACCATTTTTTCCAGTTGATGGGCCACGATAACAGCAAAAACTGGGGGAAAAGCATAATACTCTACTAGCCTTGTTGTTGTGCTCCTCTATTGCTACTTTGTGTACAATACACAAGGAAAACAACAATGCAACGTAAGCACAACAGACAGAGCAGCAATAATGCATAACATTCGTAATAAGAGGATAGTATCAGAAAAAGCAATTCATGTTGCAATATTGTACAAAATGTGAATACATGCACATATGGGAATTATATATATTTTTGGGGCACGAGACTACACATTTGGTATAATTTGAACCCAAGAGCTAGAAAAGAATAAAAAGAAAGAAGAAAAGGAAGCAGTTGAGCTGAATATTGGAAAGGATAAAAAAAACCGGTCCTCACATGCTACTTTTCTACTAGAGTACTATAAGATATAAACATAAATTCATATAGTTTTGTATACCTACTACTCTATAAATATCACTAGTTACACACACATATTATCCAAACAACAACATTGCAATATAGTATAGTGAAGTGAGTTTTTTTAGTCTAGTGCGCTGGGAAGAAGAAAGAAGAGAAGAAGAAAAAAGTTTGCTGATGCTGTCGCTTTTTACTCTTTCCCTCTCCCTTACTTTTTATATTCCTTTCTCTTCCACTTCTTTTTTCTTCATGAGCTCTTCTTCTTCATGTATTTCTGGGAATGCTGGGAGAAAAGACGAAGAGAAATGGAGAGAAAGGAACTGGAGGGAGTCATAATGGAACATTACGCACATACATAACCATGGAATTATGATATTCTTTCTTACGGCTTCTTTGAAAAGCTCCAACATACATAAGTAGAATCTATTGCTATGCTTCCACACATTCACTCAAAGACCATACCAGAGGCAGTTTGCAAAGGGCGACTGTGTAGATCCCTCTTTCTCTTCCTTTCTTTCTGCCTGTGTGTATGCAGTGAAGGAAAAACAAAAGTAGAGTAGAAAGGAAGGAGTGAAGCTGAAACACGCTTCAATTCGGCTAGACTCACATTTTCCTAGCACCACCACCGCTACCACCCTACCAGGAAAATTCTGTCTAAATGTGTGTATGTATGTACGTGTGGAAGAATGAAAACGTCAGCTTGCACAATTTTGCTACTAAAATTGTGCTGGTTCCATTCCAACTTTTCTTCTTCCTTTTTTTTTAAAAAAAAAAGAAAGAGAGGAAGAATCACAAGAAAAAAAGTAAGCTTGAAATTGTGTGTGAAGAGGGAAGGAGAAAGAACATGGGCTCTTGTTATCCGGTATGTTCCCTTGTATTTCTCTTCCCATCCAGAATCCACGTTTTGCTTTCTCTACAGTCTACATGTTATTATCCCTTCCTAGACATATAGATTTACACACATACCATAACTTCTGCAATGCATAATATTTACGTTTTTGAGTAGGGGAACAAGATCTGTAGTTTCTATACTTAGATACGTGTGTACATGCATTTGTATTACATTTTGGCATTTGATTTTAACTGGTTGGATGAATTCTTACTCTGGGCCTTTTCTCCTCCTTGCTGTGTTTTTCTCTGGCTGAATTTGAAATCTTTCGGGAAATTTTGTGGCATGATTTCCACTCTCAATTCTAGCTTCAGCTTAAGCAATGCTCTGCCGTGCTTCAGCGACTAGCTCTGACATTCAGTTTCTAAGTCAGTGAACCCTACTCTCTCCAGATACTCACGAGTCAGTGAGGGAGTCACTCATCTCGTGATCACTGCATTGTAGACGACGAGGCAGAATGAATGAGATTCAAGTTTTCACTCTAACCCAAACTGTTGGTAATCAGTTCGAAAAAATTACAATCATGGTCATGTCGTCGTCATCCTCATCGCGATCACAACATTAAGCAAGCTCTCTAACAACCAAGTCGCCTTCCTCCTCTTCTCTCTATGAAACCCCACAGAAAATCCAAAAAAATGTTATCATTACCATAAAACATTCGCAGAGCATTACTATGGCCTCCTCTCCACTCTGTGCCGTCCTCCTACAATAACGCGGCGAGATAATTTTAGCAAGTCATATAAACACTACTAGTTGTAAGTGTTATATGCAGAGATAGACTATCAAAAAGACTACAGAGTAATTTTTACTGCTGAACAAACACATTACAAAAAGTTGTTATGCATGAATGGCTTCAACACTGTGACTGCCACTATTGCCACCACCACCGCCACTCTACTTACCCTTACTATCAGGCAGGAGTGCTCGATTTTCTCTCGGGTCGGTTACTTTTGTTCTGCGTGTCCGTATCCCATAGTATCGTATGCAAAAATTTTTTATATTTTTTATCTATTCCTTCATATGTGTCCATTTACGAGATTCACTATGAATATGAGTAAAACTATATACTATTCCATAGCAGAGTAGTGTGAATAATGTATATACTATGGGAAGAAAGAAGCGAAAAGTAGTTGGAATTGTACATACTAACTGTCGTTTTTTGGAGAAATTCTTTTACTCTTTTTTCTATCATCAAACAATTCCTCTCCTTTTCATGATGGAGAGGACGGCTTGTTTTACAAAGGAGGAAAAAATGGATAGCTGATGATAATGAGTTGGAATGGTGCATTTATCTAAAGAGTACATTTACACCAGCTCTTCTCTGGAAAAATGATACTTTCGCCTTTTATTAAAGAGAGAACGAGATGGAAGTTGTGTACACAGAGGCTGTGGAGAAGATAGTTGGGCACATGTGTTTTAACTCAGCAGCAAACCAGCCAGAGCTCTCCGTTCGTGTCCGTCAGGGAAAAGAGGTAAAGTCAGGCCAGATGTTGCATGTAACAAAGTTGTCTTCTCTCAGCACACGCTCAAGAATTCTTGCAAAATGCAAGAGAAATGGTTCAGCTGTTTGGCCACTACTGCAGTTGTTTGCTCCAGTAACGAACAACTAATGGCTTTATATTATATTCAACCATCCCATTGCACTTGGGATGTCCTCCCCGTCTAACGCTGGTTTTTATAGAACGAGTAAAAAAAATTGTACAAAGAGCCAAAACTCGTGGGACTTTAAAAAATTATTTGAGTAAAATATAATAGTATCAAGTGACGAGTGATGGAAAAAATTAAAACCCTACTAGTAATTGGTAAAATTTTAGCAATGATAATGTTAGCAGAATATAACTGTCGAACCAAATGGAATTCACTCAAATATATATTTTTAATGTCTACAGAAACTTCATATTTATTTATTCTGCCACAGTTGCTCAACAGCGCAGCAGCGGAACAGGATGAAAAATGTATTTTTGGAGTGCAGGTGTTACTTATAAAACATTTGGCTGTCCATCTGAAAAATTTAACTGGTATATCTGTTAGCACGTGATAACTGTAGATGTATTTTTCATGAAAGTCCTTAGAAAACTGACAGAACCTATCATCGAATTCAAACTGGTGATACATATATATATAGCCTTATCTTTATTGCATCATTCTATTGTTCAGAAAATATGACAGCGTCGTTTTTTCAGTCTGTCTGTTCAGTTTTAATGGCAATAATGAATATATTTCGAGGCAAGGTACCCAAGCAATAAAAGGTTTATGATTTATTTAATGTCACAAAAAATTACACGTGGAAAGGTAGAAGAAGCTTTTTACATCTTTATTTTACTGAGAAAGATGCGATGACCATGGAAACCAAGAATTTCGCCAAGCCACTATAACCTACTGGGTTTTCTGTTTGACTTAATCAAGAAAGAAGCATCAACCACTGTTCACCAAGTAATCAGGGTTGGTTCCATTTAATTTACACATATACCGTTTGTTTTGCTAGAGTGTCTAAGTTTCACATGAGAAACATGTAGAAAGTAATGACACCCCATTACATTATGTCGGAATTTCAAGCATAAAAAATACACATCAAGAAAAGAATATTATCTTGTACGTATTTCTCCTCTTTCAAAAGAAGTCATTAAAATCCTAGCTCATTCATTCTTCCCTATGACTCGACTCGTGTAACACATGCAAAAAATGCACGAAACACTAAACCCGACCATTCCACTCTTTTTTAGTATAAAAATGCCGTTATTAAAAAGCAGTGAGGATGATGTGAGTCGTGCATTTCGTTTATTTCCCTGAGACAAACACTCCTTTCCTTTCTGCTTTCCTCCTTTCTCTGGATGCCACTATATTTTTTTATCCAAAAAGTTACAGTCAAATAAAATGAGGGAAATGGTTTCATCGACAAGATGAAAACGGGATACAGTGAGCGAGAGGGAGATGGAGGCAATGCAATGGTTAAAGCCAGAAAGGCAAAAGGGAGAATAAATTCGGACTGAGAGAGAGAGAGCACAAGCTTTTCACTACAAGTTTAACTGTCACAGATACAAAACCATCATCATCGTCCTCGTAGTCGTCGTCGTATTTAATGAGAAGAGGGAGCGAAGAAGACTCATCTTTATACAAAAGAGAGGCACGGGACAACGTTTGTAATGGTGATTGTGGTGTTGATGATAAAAGCGGCAGTGTGGTAGTAAGCAGCAGAGTAGAAATGCACACACACGAGAAAATCAAAATCCCTCTCACACACTCACTCTGTCTGTGTGAGTCCTCGTTGTACTGCTTTTATGTAAAGTGAGGTTATGTTATGTAAGAGAGGTATAAGCGCTTGTTACTACTTATTACACCACCACCATTTGCAAGAGAGCGGTTTTGATACACACACAAGCTGGAACTTTATATGAGATCGAAGGAAAGAAAAAATGAGTCACTCATTCATTCCTTCACTCTGAAAGCGAGTGGGTGCTTGCAACAGACTAATGTTCTTTCCATCTTTCTCTCTCTCTCTTTTCACTCTAATCCATTCCGGAAAATTTATGGGAATCCGAAAAACCCCTATGATGCTACAAGCTATATATAGCTGTTACTGTTGCTGCGTTGAAAACTGCACTTTTTCCTACCCAATAAATATCCTGATCGACCTTGTGTACTTTTCTAAGCTGAAGAATTACACTGGCTACTACTGTGCAACCAGCAGTAACACTACTCCGAGGGATGTGCACTTGTTACAACATTTTTTAGGGAGAGAGTGAACTGGAGCCAGAGGGTTGTCAGCTTTTTGTATGGGAATGAGAGCATTCATTCATGTAAAAAATGCAAAGTAGCAAATGGATTCATTTGAAATGGAATAAAAATGGTAATGGGATATGGTGACGTGACGTGATCTGATGCGTGGCTTAACATATATTTCCCAATAAAAGATGCGTGAGTGTAACGAGAAGTTGGGAATGGAAGAATGTGAAATGTGAATGATAGAAAATTGCGTTTTTGCATCAAAAGGTAATGACACTACACTCACTAGCAAGTAAAAAGGTCGTCGGAATTCAATAAAATATTTATGCGCCAAAGTAGGATTGTCACAACTAATGGCAAGGATGACTAGTAATGCAAGTTTACTGCCATTATATGCGTTTCATTGGAATATTATGCAGTGACAGTAATGCACTTTTATACCAGGATTTTACATTTCAGGAAAAATTCATGTAACATAACTACAAAGCCTTTGTAGACTGTAGGGATATGTGCGGTTAGCTGGTGGAGATCAAAAGGCGGTGCGTGAGAGAGCCAAAATTGTATCAACTAAATATTATGCAATACTCGTCTGTACTATTATGTACTTTGCGTACGATGTTTTCTTTTTTAGTCATGAAGGAATTCCGCAAGACGCTAGGAAAACAAAATGGTGAAGTGAATGGCAAAGCAAAAATACATATTATACAAGTGGCATGCATGTAGTTTTTTCACATTTCCTTGCACATCAACACACATCACTCATGTCATTATCTGGAGTAGTGGGTGAGATTGTAACCATCACGACTGATTTCACATGTATACAAGTGTGTATGTGTTTATATTTAAGAAAACAGACTTTCCCTATTTCTAAACTAAACTGTTTATTTTACTTTTAGGAAAGGAAAATAAAAACTACATCAAAAATCCATTTAAATACACAACTGTATTCTGGTTTCTTATTCTTCTCTTTAGCTTGTCCTTTCCCTTTCCCCGTCTTTGGCAAGAGGATCACGGGTGAATAATAATAGGATGAAAGGAACACCG
>JAQIXW010002127.1:0-16527 GCA_034700685.1 Willowsia buskii | reverse complement strand
AACTTTTTCTCTCTTTTTCCATTACAGAAGAAACTAGATATGAATGTGATGGTAAAATAGTGATTGCATTAAGATTCGTGGGAACCTAATTGAAAGTTAATGGACCATATTTTTATCCTTTCATCTTTTCTTGTCTGCAAGGAAGCATTAGTTAGTATGAAAACTGAACTGTCATGAAATACAGAAAAAACTCGAAAACGCGCTCATTCTTTTCCAAGTCTGCTCACGACTATTTTAAAACCCCATTTTAGGCCAGGATGGCTGAGATTTTGATTGGCACATTTTACATATTTTCATTGTTTAAACCAGATTCAATGTAAAAGCAATAATGTTAGCATCAGAAGCATGTGTTGCAAGAGTAAGCAGTAGGTTTATAGTCACGGAGTAGACATACACATACATTCTTAAAACATCTAAAAAAAGTTTTACTTTACTACATGTATTTTATATGTACTAGAACAATCAAAATTGGTGGACAAAAAAGAAAAGGAAAGTTGAACAACGCGTTTGTGCATGCAAAGAAGCAGTCATTGTCACAGTCACGATAATGACAAAGGCACCAATGAAGTGTTTTCGGACCTTTTCGAAAGCAAAAGCATTTTATACACTCATATAAAGGACACAAATTTATACAGCCTAGTATAATGAGATAGTGGGCCGTTCTCCCGTGTGTGTGCGTGATTAAGATAGTTGTCACGTTCCAAACTTTTTGCATATTACTAAATGGAATGAAAAAAGAGATTATGGGATGTTGTTGTCCGCCTGGCGAGCATTTCTTCTCTCGCTATAACTCTTTCTCACTCATGACCCATTCCAGAGTGTTTGCTATGCTTGAAGTTTCTCCTTTGACTTTTGTTTTTGTCTAGATAATTTATGCAAGGCCAACTCTACTCTTACGCTCATTACTGTTCGACTGCATATTATATATAGATTACGTAGAGTGACTTAAGAAGTCAGAATATATGTAATACTCGAATATATTATATGCACGGGGCCGTCTTTCCGATCAATGAACAACGAAAAAGTTTGAAAGGAGCAACAAAAGAAGAAACATGGCTGTAAACTACTTTTGTTGTTGTTGCTTCGCCTGTTTTTCTATGTGCATGAGGTTGTGAAGGTTGTACTTTGTACTAGCGTGATACTAAATTCATTATGGAAAGGAGAAACATCTACAAAGCCTCATGGTCTGATGCCAAACTTAATATTTGAGACCCACAGCTTGAGAGTTTTGGCAGAGGTCTTCGATACGTTTCATAACAGGCATTACTTTGGGTGTTCGAAGCTGAGAATTCTGTCGTAGTGGTTCTAGTGTTAAATACTAAGTCTACAAAGTAATGTGCACATTATATACAGATGATTTATAAAGTGACAAGGTGCTGTCCTTCGCCCTTGGAAAATGAAAGAAAACTGTTGTGCAAGTGAAATTCGGCATATATTATTTGAGATCACGACAATACCACACCACACTACCGCATACACCACAACTTATATGACTCGACTATGTAGATAATATTATATGTGGGCAAGAGATTTTTGCCCAGTAAAAGTCTCGAAAACGCCACCAATTTTAGTTTATTTTCCTCCAAATCCGAAATTTTTTGGTGGAAATGATCCAAGATGAAATTCCACCAGTCATCGGACATTACCTCTTAAAACTTAAACTTTTTTAATCATATCCCGGCAGCACCTTTAAAAACAATAGTAGTATAAAATGAAAGCATGTACACATTGGTTCAAATGCTTAGATGAAGTAAAGTATTTCCAATCATGAGGAAGAGGAAGACTCATAATACACATTGTCAAAAATTTATTCGCTAATTGTCCTTTAGCTTTTTGAGGTTTGTTATACTTTTATACTAGTTTTAATAGACTTCAAATTGTTTAAACAAAAGCATGTAAAGTGAATCTCTGAATTAACATAATCAGAAAAAGTCTTCCAAGTACTATGGCGAGTTAAAGATAAAAGCCTTTGTTTTTTTGCAGCTCTGACTCATTTTCCATCATTAGCAGAAAAGCAACCAAGAAAAGCATTCAAATGAAGTCGCTCAAAGGCGATGTGAGGTTGACATTCGTGCTAATGCTATATATTTCATTCATCGTCTGCCTTCATTTCATTTGTCATGTATTTTCTGTCGAATAAAGTTCTTGTTACAACATTTAACCCTTGAAGAACCATGCGCTCTAATCTATTACTATTTTGCTGCAGTTTCGTACAGCAAAAGATTTATGCTGCTAGGATATGATAAAAAAGTTTAAGTTTTAAGAGGTAAATAATGTCCGAAAACTGGTGGAATTTCATCTTGGATCATTTCCACCAAAAAAATCCGAATTTGGAGGAAGATAAACTAAAATTGGTGGATTTCATTTAATTTTTACGGGGCAAAAACTTTTTTCCTTATATGTGTTTGCATAGCTATGGTGGGGCTGTCGGAGCAGCAATACTTTTTTGATATTATTCCATTTCTGGAGTTTCTTCCAAAAATTAGTGAAATGTCATTTGGGGAGATTTATCCCATATAATCTTGAAACCATGCGAAGGATTTAAGGAGTGAAAGTCAAGCGTAAAAATGAAGGGAAACTCATTGTAGCGTAATAAATTGATGGAAGGAGGAGGAGACAGCATACATTCAGTGTAAATGATGTTGGGTTTGGAAACTAGAAATTCTAGATTCTCTTCTCCGAATTCTGGACGAGTAGACATTTTGGTTTGCAAAAACATATACGCTTATATATTTGTACAGTATGTACGTATAGATATCATAATACAATGTTATTTTTACATTTTCGGTTTACGTCCCTTTCCATGTAGAAACAGTCCAAAAGTTCTCCGTTAACAGGACTCAGGTTTCCCTGAAGGCATGATATGAAAGAAATTTTAGCCCTATCTATGCGCTTCCTTTCATCATGAAAGTTGATATTGTTTCTCATAATTCCTGGGATTATTTGATGGAGCAGAAAATATCTTCTGATATTACTATTACGAAAATGATTCGAAAGTTATCTTTTTGAAAAATGTTACGAATATGGCACAACGTTAGTGTATTTCTAACTTGAACATTACACGTGTACGTTGTATACTTATGATGACTACATACTTAAACCTATATTCCTATAAAACTGCTAGAGGATACTTTTACTTGCTGCGGATGATGTGTTTTACATTATTGCTTTTGGGTCGAGAAAAAAATCAGTTGCAGCAAAACTAACGAAACAAAACAACTACATGATGTTTTTGCTTCAGATTGGATGAGCTACATCAGTAAATATAATGGATAATTTGATACTTGCCCCTTTGTCCAAATTATATTGACCGTTCAAAGTCTACCTTTCTTTAAGTTACGGAATGAGTAGGCGAACAGAGATAAATTAAATGTATAAGCTTGAATTGCAATTTGTTCGTGTATTTCTTACATTTTTTACTCATTATATTTTCTTCTCAACTATTGAAATTTTTGCATGAAAACAGATAAAGAAATTAGAAATTGATCCTGACAATGTGTAAATTAAATCATTCGAAAGTCTTAATTACTGAAATGGTAGTAAAATCATTTCCGACTCATCCTCAAAACCTTTTTGATCTACCTTCTCATTATTGGAACAACAAAGGTGTGTGTGTAGTCTAGTTTACGTCACACATATTCACATGAGTATGTTTGCAGTAAATTCAAATTAATATGATTATTCAAATTTGCCACATGCTTCATACGGTAAATCTTAAGTGCTTATCAAGAACGAGTTAAGGACTGTTGGAGAAAGTGAGCGTAGAGACAGAGAAAACGAATTATCATAACATCACAAAGATTATACATACAACATTCTCATTTCCTCTCACAGGAAATGCACGTAGAGCTTGCTCGGCAATGTTTTTTTTTCTTTTCAATGTTTACTACTGTACACTTCCTTTGTTTGTGCTGGGGGTGGTAGTGGTGACTTGCCTGTTGTAAAAGATAAATGTGCCGTGGAGTGTAATAATGATTACTGTCGTAAGTTACGTGGCCAAGAAAGAACATGCTAGCCCATTTCTGTTGTGTTACTGTTGCTTTCATCATTTGCAACCGGTCTCCTGTATCTGTATTTGCTAGTCATATATGTACACGCTATGTCCGATGTAAATTTGTAAATATTGCAACATAACCTTAAGGAGAAAAGTTGTGCAATAGTAGCAAACAGAAAATGTAAAGCAGTACATGAGAGTTTGTGTGTTTACCAGAAAAGTATAATATTTATATACGTAGGCATTTGTAGGCTTGTTGCAACTTCTCAAAGAACAGTGGAGGAATGGGATAAGTAGCGATGCTGATGATGATGAAAGTGAAAAAATTATACACGGCTGGTGAAAGCATTTTTATGAAGAGCTCATGTAGGTTTTCTGTACTAGTGGTAATAAACTCGGGAAAAGCACATATTATACTACATACTTCTCGAGGAGTCAACCTCGTGAATATAAAAGTGTTTCCTGTCTCCATCCGCCTTTCTGTCTTGCCTCCAAGCTGGCTTCCTGTTTATGTATCCTCTTTTCATATAAAAACCACCATACTATGACTATATCATCGCCAAAAAACGACCAGTTAGTATTGTTTACAGCACTGGGCAAAAACCTAGGTGGTCGTAGACGCAGCATTTATCTTTTAAAACATTTCGCAACACGTCAATAATTTACATTGAGAACATGGACTCTTTCATGCTTTTAATATCTTACGAAATATTTGGTTATCCCAATAAATGAATGAAAACATATAAAGCAAACTATTGTATGCTTTGCTAATATAGTAGGAGACTAGATCATTAAATACCCCACAGGTATAAAATCTTACTACACAAAAAGCTTATTTCTAGACATGAAAGCAACATTTTACTGATTATCAGAACATCAGCAGTTTGACATGATATATAATTACCGCAATGTTGCTCCTCATCCTCTCCATACAAACAATCCTTGTTAAGATCGCAAAGCCGATTGCGGTCAATACAATTTCCGTCACTGCACTGGAACTCTCTTTCTGAACAAGATGTCTTGCACGTTTTATTACCTGGAAGAAAAGATAAAAGCATTCTATAACGTCCTGATGTGGTAAGGAAGAAGTAAAATAAAAGGCTCCGATACGGCTCTTGCCGTCTTGACATGAAAAGATATCGCTTTATTTCTCATAATATAGAATGTTGAGACGTGTGTCGTCTGATGTGAAAGTCTTCTCTAAATGTATCACTCACTCGGAAAACAATCAACCAGTTTGATATCATCAATGGCAAAATACGATGGAAATCTGGCGTTATTGTCAACCTCGAGCACGATTCGAAATGGTTCCTTCACACGACCGATAGGTTGTTTGAGACGTTCCCATCTGAAAAAAAATAAACAAGCCAATATTTTTTGTTCATTCTCCATAAAACAAATTTTGATGTTATGTGATTTTAGCCAAAAATGACTTGATTCAATAGTGGCAGGCACGCATTCAATTGTATTGTCATTCTTTATGAATATATAACGTGTGACAATTCGGCATATTGGATTGGAAAGAATATAGTCACCTGTCGTGTGTAATCATATTTATTCAAAAGCAAGCCAAGAAAGAGCTCTTCACTTACGTATTCAGACTGTTTCCCAGTTTTGACAGCGGTACAACGGTTGAAATATTTGAATCGATCACAACCCTCATAGCGACCATCTGCATGTTGTGCATGTGAGTTTGTGCTTCAAGAAAGCAGGACGCCTGTGATTCTCGAAATGGGGGACTTGTCAGAGTGTAGTGTGTACTTGTTTTTATTCCATCCTCCCAAGCAAGGAGCAAGAAATGTCCTGAAATAGAGTCGAATAGATAGAGATAAAACATTACATGATTGAGTGACTCCTGAATTCATTTTTGTGTGTAAACCAATACAAAGGATTTCTTTATCATTCCTCATCTCTCCCATTCTATTCTTCTCTTCTTTCTCTTACATAAACACGTTCTGTGTACTTTCCTGATAGTTACTTCCTCAATCCCCACACAAAACACGTATGATATAATATGCGTACCTAAACACGCATGCATCTATTTTGCTTTTGACGCTAATAATAAAATGCTTTAGTGGCAGTATTATGAATGTACCATTTTTTTACATCATTCATATATTCCATCGAAAATTTGCTTGTGACCAGTCATGTGTAACAAGATAAAGTAAAACATATTATTCAGTCTTTCTTAGTCTTTTGGAGCACAAAAGAAGGATGGAGTTGAGTTTGCATTTTGTAAACAATCTTATTTCTGTAGGGGATTCATTCTACCAAATTACATGTTGACAGAATTTTCTCCGTTTTCAAACTCCATTATCATCCTCACAAAACTTTAGTCGAGAGAGCCTGTCATTTCAATGATATGCGTAATGTATCCTCAGCCTCTGCTGTCGAGCATATAATGCACAATAGAGCAACCACCAGACCACGTGAGTAGAAAATCGAACAAAACAAGATTTTCCTCAGAAGAGAATAATAACGATGTATTCATATATATTTCAAATCTCTGCCAAAAAAATCCCTGACCAACAATGTATCATCCCACAAAATTGAGTCCATTTGAATTCCACAATTCCTTCTTAAAATTTTTCGCATTATAGCATTCTATTCAGGAGAAGGAAGAAGAGAATAAGATCGCATTTCTTTGCGAGACAGTAAAGAAGAAGATACAGACTTTATTGATAGGCATAGGAGAGACATGACATGGTAAACTAGTTAGTTAGGATTCCACGAAATACTACTCTAACGGAACAGGCAGCAAAACCAGCGAAGCATGATGCATTTGGTGAACTGAGGAAAATTCTAACTGAGTGAAAGCTGGGGCTTAAAGTGATAAACTATGAATTCACATATACGGTGGTGTTTCCCAAAGTTATCCTGAATTCAGACATATACATACGCTCATATCACATATATGCAAACATATTATCTATTAAAGTACACGCCTTTTTTCAGGCTCCACACGAGGCACAACATTAATTTTCCGTTGCACATCCAAGTTAGTCATGAGACTTTAATATAGTAGTTTTATGAGATGATTCTGTATTTATATCACCCACATTCTCTAAAAACTCCATTTTATTCTACTACTTTGTCAGTTGTATGATGTTATGCATCTACTCAGCCAGTTTCATGAAACATCTTTCTAGTTTTCTAGTCCCACTAAGTACCCAATAGTACAGTACACTGCACCAGAATATACATGCTTGTTTTAACTCTTACTTATACTTTCTCAGTTTTGCTTTTTCACGCCCAAACAAAGATGCTAGGGCTTGTATAATCATTTCGTTGCAATATAATAAATTGTATTTTGTTAGGCTTACTGTGTTTACATTGAGTAGTACATAAACTCTTATGTCTATGTATTTGTCAATGTACAAAAATGTCATTTTATCTTGAGTGAAAAGTTGAATTTCAGATGGTTTAGCACATGTGTCTGCCATTCACATCAATATTCCATACATTATACTCGGGATTAGAACAAGTTTAACAAACAACTTACTTTCTGTTGTGCGAGACCAGATTTTACCATTTAATTGAGATATAAAATATATGATATATTGTATGGATGGTTTTCATCGATGAGAAAATGAGATTGGCTGAGTGACTAGACTAGAATATGGCTTACGTTACTTCAGTACTTTACACTTTTATTGTTTACTCTCTGAGGAGAGAAAAACCAAAAGTTTCAAAATTCGGTTCCAAGAAATGTGCTTATCTGACTATTTGTTCAAGTGTTTTTGCCGTTTGCCGATATCATGTGTTTAAAACAGTTACTGTATAAATCATTCTTCTACCTATAGCATTATGCATTTTCAACAATATTATGGAGAACGCCTGTTTTGCTTTCTCTCATTGTAAGTATTGATATTACTGATTGGGGAGTTCCAGCAACGATCTGAAAATGTGAAAAAAGTTGTGTTATAAAATACAAGCTTTTAAATGATTGCTTAAGAACACGAGATTAAATTATTTCTGAACTTAAAAAATTAGTGCATTTTAAATGGAAGAGGTATTCGATTTGCCTCCTTCACCATGAGGGTTCAGAATAGGGTTTCTTGAAATACGAAATTTACAAAAATGGAATCTTACGTTTTTAAGTTTACTCTTCCTACTGATCACGAAAGAAATTACAATTTAGAACTTTTTGTCATTTTCATATTTCTGTTGGGATCGCCCTGTTATGAATACCATCACCTCACCACGGATGAATACAATTCGCTCTAGACTTTCTCCATTCTATTTTTAGAGAGGTTAACGTATATAATAACTCCAGTGCAATTTTCCAAAGCAACTTTCCTACAACGGTATCGATCGCTCATCCCATCCGCTTTTCTTTCTCTGGTTTGTACTTTTACTCACTCTCAAAGAGAGAAGAGAGAGAGAGAGAGAGAGAGAGAGAGAGAGAGAGAGTTTACGATTACTGCTTTTACCATAACATATAACATAACCCCACCAAACCAACCAAGCTGATGCTAGCATGACAGAAGTACACATGTACAAATATTCAAGTTCACATTCAAGAGGAAGAGGTAATCCTCCGTCACCACAATAACTCTTGCACATACAAAAGCATTCATATTTCTCTATCTTTGTGTGCTATCATTTAATGTGATACGACAACTGGGGAAAGTGGCACATTCGACAATGAGGTAAAGAATTCAGAATGTCTTTACCATACCTGACTCGCATCCAAATATTTATTTAATAAAAATCAACACATCTGCCAACTAGGGAATTGCGATAATAAAATGTAAATATCGACACGCATTAGTATGCACACATAACTTACACAACTTGTAAAAATATTTTAGAAAAAGATACATGGAAGCCTATAGAATCAAATAATATCATGAATCTTGAATAAAAATGGGAAAATGTTATCTTTCGTCATACTTGAAGAATATGATTATTACAGAGGATAAAGAATGTGATGCGCATTGGACCACTTACGTTTCATTTCAGAATTGATAAGTAATGGTAAGATTGGAACAAATAATTATGACGAAGAATGGTAGGGCTTTGGTTTATAAAATTTACTTTGAAAACTGGCAAGATTTTTTGTATCCACATCGGAACACAACTTAAAATTCTTAAGCAAAGTTGACAAATAACAGGATGAAGGCAATAATAGCCCATTCGAGATGTGCTGTTTTGCTTTGTGAATTTTACAAGCAAAGAATTATGCCCTCCTTTTCTTTTTCCAACAAAAACTAGTAGCAAAGTTTAACAAATAGCGAAATAACGTATGTAGGTATGTAAGCTTGGTTGACTCGTTTTGAGCATCAGATACATGATACATGTGCCATTTACTACTACCGGCTTTTCTGCTTTCATGTCGCCACGATAAAGGCTACTACTTGTGTTACAAATACTTCAGCAGACTTAAAACTCGACAGCAAAATACCCTCTTCCGGTAATAAGTTCTTTTCCATCTCACTTTTAGGCTTGTAAGCAATACCAACCTCTACTCAACGTAGAGTATGTACTATTTTTAAAAACTTTGACTTTTACACTTTCTTTATTCAGTTCATATAGAAATAGAATTGTCGAAACAGCCTTTCTGTCACCGCACTTGTATGTTGAAGTAAAAGGGAAACTGTGCACAAGTTTATTTTTAATAGTATAAAATTGCCTTCAATCATCGTGTCCTTATCTCCACTCTCAGAGACTTCTTCGATTTCTCCCCTGAGAAAGCGCAAGATGTGCAAAATTTGTTGATGGTGTGATGTCTCTCTTCATTGCTAACATGCTGTTGACTTGCAGCACAACTTTCGTATTTTCTAAAGGTACTAGAGAGTATGTAGAGTAAAGATAAACGACATGTATAAGTGTAACCTTATGTCAAAAATTTTCACGACCATGGCTGCTTTTAGCATGTACATTGCGACTGTCTATACATATAGTAGTAATAGTACACATCTTCTCGGAAAATAAATCCTCATGATAAAAGTTTTCATATTTATCTTCTCAATATTCATGCTTTTTTTCGTTTGAAGAACCATATTTGTTCGGAGTCGGTTTGCTGTACGGCAAATGGAGACTTCAGGTTTGGGCCATGTGTCTATGTCTATTCCCCTGTCATGTAAGTATTCAGGCATGCATGGAGAAAATATTGGGTAAACTCTCTGACTTTACAACAAATAATATACGCAGTAGAAAAGTTCAATTTTGCCTAACGTACGTAGGACTAGGAGTGCCTAGCCCTTGTGATATTGTAGCATTCAACATTCACGACAGTAGAAATAGTACCATGAAACACGGTCAGCCATTTTCATCAGCAGAATGCTACAATATCTGAATACTATTGTTATTGAGAGAAAACGGTGAAAGTTATGTTCTTCTCTAGCAAGAGTTTACTTTTCTATAAAGCATCATGCTTGAATTTTACTCCTTCCTTAATGCTTAAGTAAATGCTCTGAAGTTATTCAATTTCGAAATTTTAAGTATAATTTGTTGTTATGTAATGCATATTGTCAGTATAAAAAAATATACCATTCACATAAGCAATTAATACACACTTTAACATATTATCGCAAGCAAAATGCACTGATTTTTTTTTACAAAAAGATCGCGTTTGGTAATAAATCACTCATTTTTTCCATTGTGTTGGATAAAATTGATGATATGGACAAAAGTATGCATGTATGCAACTATGATTACATATTACGGAAATTGATAATGCATAATCATCATAAAAGCACACACAAGACATGATATAGTTTACCGAATCGATCAATAACTGGGTAAATTTGAAGTGTTCACATCTAAAACAATGAAACGCCAGTCTTCTGATATATGATTTTTTTAAACATTTTTTTTAAATGCTCCAAAACACTGATGCAGAGCTTATGGATGCCATTTCATACTCCTAAATCTTCTTTTATTCCGGGACAGTTTTTTAACGTAGGTAATTGTGACATTTTGATATCATTTTGTAGGATATGTTCTCAGATTTACACTCTACGAAGAAGGTCTATTTTATTTTTGTGTTTTTGTTTAATGAATTTTACGACGGCCAGTTGGAGTTAATCTGCTCAGTTGGAATAAAAATGTCATACGTGTGCTTTATGGTCATCATTACTGTACGTTTCTCTTCTCCTCCCGAGTCCTCCCTTTATGTTAGGAAACAATTTAAGAAAGTGAAATGATGAACTAAAGGGCGACTGAGAAAGCTCGAGATTTTTATATATAAAGTGTGTGCAAAAAATGAAAAATTCCAATGAGCAAGCATTTGTTCTTATGACCCCCTATAAAAACAATTTCAGTCTATGCTCGTAAATACTTGTACAAAGACTTCTAGTCAGCAACACAATATATTATGCTGTACAGCATGTACACAATTTTCACAATAAAAATGTACATAGGTATTTATAAACGAAAATACAAAAAGGAAAGTTCCATTTAAGATGCTTTGATAATGGCACGAAAGTGCTAGTCAACTTTCCTTGTGAATATCATTGTACGAAGAGGCTTTTGAGAGAGTTGCTAACTCTGCCTTTCTGTTCCACCAGTAATTTATCTATAGCCTCATAGTTTCCCATCTAGCATCCGCTTTTCATCATAATGAAAACTTTTGTAGTGTAAAAAAGCGCATTCCGTTGCTGATTCAAAAAACTAACTCATGTCTAAATAAGACATACATATTAAGTAATATATTCTTATACGAACCACAACTGGATTTTTAGACAACGTAAAAGTTTAGACATAGATGCATATCATACAACAATGTAATATTAAGACTATATTATATATATGGAGCCGATGTAAGTGGCGAGATGCAATAATGGAATTCTGCGGGTGGTAATGGAGCGCTAAATGGGCGCAAAGGAGCGTAGAAATTCCCTTGTTGTTTCCAATATAGAGAAGATGAAATGGCACTAGCGTCTGCCGTATTATAGTTGCCGGAAGAATATTTAAAATGTTTAGAAAATACGAT
Source organism: Willowsia buskii (assembly GCA_034700685.1). NCBI lineage: Eukaryota > Metazoa > Arthropoda > Collembola > Entomobryomorpha > Entomobryidae > Willowsia > Willowsia buskii. Next base: position 4,594 of record JAQIXW010002127.1, on the reverse strand, counting down.
ACGTATAGTTATTTTATATATTGTTGTAACTGGGAAAGATGCACGTACTAATACTCCTGTGAAGAGGTACTACACAAGATAATGACGAAACTTGTGCATAAAAGCGTTTATAGGCATTTATATTTTTGCGCATTGTAGTTTAAAACGTGCCTGCTTATTTTCTAGTGCCTCGATATACTTACTACTGGTACAAGGATAATATTGCACTTGCTAGTAATTTTGATATAGGAAAATGAGAAAACTTCAGCATTACTGAGATAGTTTTTGTGCAATAATCTATACTATACGTGGAGAAATCTCCAAAGGCACACGCTTCCCACCTAATGCTGCGTCTCATGAACTATTTGTTTGTGGTTGTATATACTGGGCATGGTGTTGGGGTTAGTGAGCTATGAGAGCACTTATTGCTGAAGTACGAGTAAGTATTTATGCTAAATTATACTCTCTGCAAAGTTATGCATTGTTTCACAAGGACTGATGCGAAATGAGGCTATATTATATCGGTCGTGTTAAAACAATGACATTAAGTAGCTATTTATTGAAGGAACATGAGCCAGTTCCTGTAAAATTGAGGCAAGTACCAATATAAAATGCGATGGTGGTAATTACTTAAATATATGTCTCATTCCTAGGTTCATATATAAGACACGTCCACAACTAGCTCTTACCTATGAATAAAAGAAGCTTGGTATTTTATTTTGGCGACATTTAAAACGCGTTGTGTGAAATGACCAAGGACAAGCACCTCACGTTGCATTGCAAGAAATAATAATAATCTTCTCATCCATGACATCCTTTATGCGTTTCATTTTACATTGTGCTATACCGTTAGAACACTCTTGAATGCTCTTAGAAAAGTAGAAATGGTTTTTAAAAACCATTTATTTTCTGGTGGGAAGGTTAAGAAGTGGGCTGTAATTTTGGTTACACAAAAGCAATTATAAAAACCATCTTTGACATTTGACCAACAACGTAAATGTTTTTGGTAATCCAAGATTACGTGGGATTAACATTTTTAAACAATATGTAATTAAAATCTTGTTGCCTTGCAGCTCTCAAGATCAGTCATATTCCCACCCACTTTCAGTTTATCCCACTTTCAAGCTTGGGGAAAAGAATAGCATCCTTGATCGAGCTTTTCTAAAACTTTAAAATGGATTGAAACTAGATTATAGATGGGAATTTGACAGTTAAAATAGCAACTTAAAAGTTAAAAAAAATATACAGTTTACAAACCCTTTTACATTATGTATAATATGTACATTTATCGTAAATAATTCTAAATATAAATTAATTTGCCAGAAGGGTTCAAGGAAATGAGAAAACATATAGGTATCATACAACATTCAAAAAATATGTGGGTACACCATATAATTCGTGTACCTAAAGCATTGGCTTAACTTTGTAAAATACGAGCTTACTGCGTTAACTAATTAAATTCTTTCGTGTAACTAAAATGGGCAAGCCCGATATGTTGGCTTCAAGCATGCTACACTGTGTTTCGTATTTCATGCACATAGTTTTTTTTGCATTCAATTCTCAAAAGTTTTAGCCATGTTATTCCCCATCCTTCGAATCAAAGATTGAAACCAAACCGTTATCCTTATTATACAATGCACAATTATATGGGCAGAGGAACTCGAACATTTTCGGTTAAAATTATGTAAAGAAATGTTTTTAGGACCATGGAATGGGATGGGATCGTGCCATCCTCTTATAGAATCACGTATATATGTCTGGCTGGACCAACATTGGAATATTGGAAAGGTGAAGTTGATCCCATCCCATTCTCAATAAGTGCCCTCTTCTTTTTCCTCTGTGGTTTACTATGTTGATAGCATCATATTATTTTCGTGAACCATCAGCATAATATCATGGTACGTTTTCATACTCAAATCGTTCCGTCTCAGAGAATCTCACCGCACATCACCATCACGAATTCTAAACAAACTGACAAAGAAAGCGAGCCCTGTTGGTAGCAATAACGATGGAAGGAAGTAAGGAAGAAAGGGAAAGACAAGATGAAAGGGTGTTCATTTGTGGAATGTGTAAATATATATGTGGAGGTGGTAACCACATTCTTACAACCCAGGCAGCCCGTTGAGTTGTGTATGCTGAAAACACGAAAAATTGCCATCAAATATCTATGCAATACGAATACCATTGTGGCACGACCTCATCTTCAAACTTTCTCCAGTATGTGTGTCTATGCTTTGGTGAACAAAAAAGTAATTTCATAGCGGAGGCGTTCCCTATTATGATCCCCACTTTTTATTGACATCCGAAATATGAACATTACCCACACATATCTGAATACCAAGCAGGCAGCGATGCAATATCATGAGGAACGGTTGTAAGTTGAAACTATAGACACTTCTATAGGTTTAAAGAGACACAACCAAGCATTTACTTATACTGTATACTGTTCCATACAAAGCTCTCACTCGACTCTATTCACTCTTGCATACATTTTCTCTTGAAAGAATACTATAACTCTGACTCTTATTCTTTTCACCGTTTTTGTGGAAGAATTTTTTTCCCCAGATCTTTCGACTGTTTCCAGCAAATACTTTCTCAACCGTTATGAATACAATGTTATTCATGATTTATTAAATATATTATAGTTTATTGGTATTAAGCTCCACGTTTCAGTCAAACAAATGTGGAAAGAATTTGAAAAAAAAAATATTTCAAGGTTTTATTGCACTGTGTTCAAATTTCAAATAAGCCGAAATTTCACACTTACGGATAGTAAATAATATAAAAATCTCTTTTACAAGTAAGGTACACATACATCGCTTGAAATCAGGAAGGGTATACATATTTCTGGGAGGTTTGTTTGTGAACTAGTACTTTGCTTAATATTCACTCCTCCCTCCCCACCACCAGAAACGATTCCCAATGAAATATTCACTTCCTTTCTTTTGCTGATTTTAAAGCTCTCCTTTTGAACTACATACACTTCCTATGGAATGCAAAAAGGCGATTTTCGTATTCCACGAAAATAATGAAATGGTGACTTTTTGTGGGTGACAAGTGAAGCATCAGGACTTCAGCCCAATGAGCATTAATATGAAATTTTAGAAATGAAGCTGAATCTCGATAGATCGTGTTGTGTCAAACAAGTAGAATATTAAGCTTGAAACGGGCTTACCAACGTTGCCAGCTAGACAAGTACATGCAAGATTACTTACCTATATTACTAGGCTGTCAATTGTGTTAGCCTTGAGTTTTTTGTTTACTTTGAGAAGTGAACGTGGAGAACGGGATTGGATCGGGAATCATCGTATCATATATCTGAGTAAAATATAATATGTGAAAAGGTATAGTTGCTTGTCATCGTTCACTTTAGTGATTTAGACCAAAAAATTTATAAATGTGATGGAGCTATGTATTTTAAAAAAACTAATGAAGTATTGAACTTTATCATGAAAAGGAACACCAGCATCATATCATATCAAACGGTAAAGTAACTGGGATTTTTTGCTGTCTTTCAAAAGATTTGACAGTAAACTGTCAAGTAACTTGGCTGTAGAATATGTGCATGATATGAATACTTCGTGCAAAACATAGATCACGTATTTGTTCATGGGGCTTCAATTCCTATGTCAGATCAAATTCAAAATTCTATATTTGCTTGAATTCTCACTCGCCAAAATCAAACAGGCATACATATACAAGGGTGTACCCGTATGTTTTTCACTGAAACCAAACGGTGACATATGACATGATTGTGAAAAGGGTGATACTATTTTTTATTAGCCTTTGAAGAAATATCAAAAGGGAAGTTTCTCTTAGGAAAATGAAAAGTAAATATTGCAATTCAGCTATTTTTACTTTAATAAACTTTTAAAGATTACTTTTCTCAATGAAACTCTTTGTAAAATTGGCCAAACTTATACTCACAATCACAAAACGTGCCGAAAACTGTAAATATGAAAGGAAATGCTTTAACTTTTCTCCTACTCCAGTAAAATAAATAAGCAAACTTACCCCGGAAAGCTCGTTTATATGATGCAATTCATATGATCAATATTTCATTTAAAATCCAGTGAAAATCTACGGAAGAAAATTTACCACTACAAAAATTGTTAATCCATATCCTTCCTCTTCTTACAGGAGCAAATTCGCTTCACTATATTTAGCATTGTGTGTAGGCTGATGTTTGCAGGAACGAGGAACGATGCGTTTGCAATATGAAATTATAATCGATAAGTTGAACTTTCCCTTGTTTTTATTAACAGCATGCTAAATATTGGATCCAATTTATAACATTATGAATGGTCTAAAATCGGTTTCCTTTATCTTCAAAATTGAAGGATTGGCTTTTCTAAGAAGCTGTAATGGATTGATATGATATCGTAACTAGTAGTAAGCCAAACTTATGCATGCAAAAATCGTTCCAATATAACAGCATAGTAAACGCTACATACAAAAGCAAGTATATTTTATGTCAACAACATGGTTGCGTAATATGATCGAGTTTAGCTAGGGCTTCATTCTAGAAACATGTATGGCAAAAATATTTTTAATAACTGTGAAGAGTTTCATTTTGCCTTGAATGTGATGTAAAAAATAGTAAGATAATAATAAA
>JAQIXW010002126.1:0-16529 GCA_034700685.1 Willowsia buskii | reverse complement strand
AAACAAAAGCTTACACACGAAACCTCAAATCATCCTGCTAATTGCAAACAATAAACACCTGATCAATCAACGACCTCCTTCACTCTCACTTTTATATCTATTGTTTTTACAGACGTGTCGTCACCTGACTCTTTTGTACTTTTGCCCCCTCTCGTGCATTAACCCTTAACACAATGTCAACAACAACACCCTCAAATCCAAAACAAATCTCATCAACGCCTTTTTTACTCTCTCTTCCCATTCGAATTAGTTATCTCCTCAAAATCAGAGATATATTCACTTTAAAATTAAAAGATTTAAATTTACCGCGTCTACCCAAACAGCAAATTATGCAGCGAATAGAACTGCGTATACAATGAAACGAACGGAATCACGGTAGAGGAAAAAACAGGGAAACAGACAGAAAGACTACATCTCTCAACATCTTCAATGAAGATCTCTGTTTTTGATCTTCTTCAAGAGGAAAACGGGCAGCTAAAGTGTGTAGGTGGTCGTTTTTGGGGAAATTGGATCAATTTCTTGTAAATTTTTTAAACACATCCCGAGAACAACATCTGCTGAGTATTCTGCTTATGCATGTCTCTCTTTGCTGAGGAGTGTTTTATGGAATTAATATGTTTTGATGAACGGGAAATGAGACAAGATGTGTGGAAAATACCACCACATGATGATGCCTTTATATGAATGTGATGATGATAAGCACAGGTGGTGGTACTGGAATCGATAAAGCTAGAGAGCAGGTCACTTTCTTTTTATTATTCATTGTCATTGCCATGCACCAGGTGGACTGGTGACACCTTTAAATTGTGATTTAGGCTGTTAATGTTCATGAGAGGAGTTGGAGGAGGGACAGATGGGTGCATTTAAGGTGCATGAAGGATTTGGAATATGTGGAATATATTATTTACGCTCCTGGAGGAACTCTTGACTTTAGTTTAAAAAATGATAACAATTAAAGCTTCCTTATATCGCGTACTGCGAGTGCAACCGGATAAGCTCACACGTGACAAATAAATTTTTAGAGAAGAGAGTGAAAAGTCTAAAGTCTTCAGGAATTATTTTAATTGAAGTGGAAAAGTGTGTCTCCCAAATGGTTCTAGTGGTGAAAGATGATGAAAGAAAGTAATGAAGAGAGTAACGCAGGCAGCAGTAGTAGCAGTGGTGGTGGTAGCACGTTACCGTCAGGATCTTCCAGGAACAATACGGCCTTAATTCATCGACACTTTAGTTCAAATAGTAATAATGTGAGTAGTAAGTCGATTGGGGGTGCTTCTGAGTTCCAGACCTCGTTGGACGGTATTGATGATGAGGTGATTATCGACAGCCCGACGAGTGAGGATGGCAACTTCATTCCGGTGAATCATGTCTCAGCTATAAATAGTACTGAGGAGGATCACTTGTTTGTGGGTGGGAGTGGGAGCAGCAGCAGTGCTGGGAGTGGAGGTCAGAATGGTGCTATTACGGGGAGCGGAGAATCCAGTAGGAGCAGTAGTGGCAGTCAGAGTAATTCCGTTAGTAGGCCTACGCTGAGGCTAGTGTTAGGAATTGTCGTTTTAATTATTGTTGATGTCATTTGGGTCGCGTCTTCAGAGTTGTCATTTGTAAGTTTTTTATTTATTTTGTTCTATACGATAGTCTTATTAATCTTGATGATGGGGTTTTGCAATTCATTGATATTCCTTGTTTCAGTATCTGTTCCACGATGAGAAATTTGACAAGCCATTCTTCAGCACGTACGTGAAGACGTCAATGTTCCTAATCTTCCTCATTGGGCACCTGTTCTGGACCCCGTGGTACGAACAGTGTCAAAAAGCGGACAGCTATGCGTATACGCTGCTCGCAGCGGAGGCTAATAGCATAGCTAATAATTTATCCTGCAATACTGATGACTCCGTGGACGATACTGCTAGTGACGCTGTGCTGCTGGTGAGCATTTACAAAATTAGATTATTGCAACGTGTAACATTTTTAAAAGAAACTAATTTGTAATTATAATTTTTATTATAGAGTCCACCAGCGTTTGTTCCTATAAACTACGAGACGGCTGGATCAGGCAATGAGAGCGACGACTCTGCACACCAGCGCTCCGTGAGGTTCAGCAAACTTGCGGAAGTCCGTCGTAAGTAATTGAACTTTTAATTTAATTAATTTTTTTGATAAATAGTTTAATAACCAATTCATCCTAACAACCTATAGTCAAATTTATTTACAACGAAAACGATATAACAATAGAGACGCAGACCTATTAATTAATTCATACAACACTGACTTGATTTTATAACATTTCATGACAATTTCATTGAAATTTACAACAACACAACTTAAATCTACAACGTGTCAGGTGCATAATGCACCTGATTTCATTAGGTTGTTTCCGGTAGGAATTTCCTTGCCTTTTTTGGGGGCGGTACGTAATCGACTGTGGGATGCCATATCTCCCAATGTTTCTTTACATCACACTACAAAGAATTGAAAAGGATAAATACTGTTAGTGGCTGCCAAAAGCTAGTTAAACTGTTTCCATTTCAACATAACGCAAAATCCTTACCTGTTGCGCGGACGCATAATCGCACAATGCGCATTTATGTGGCTTCTCACCAGTATGAGTTCTGATGTGCCTCGTTAGATTGTATGATGACTTGAAGGCTGCAAAGTACAAAAAATTGGTTGTTGTCATTTGTTGCGTTATGTTAATCATGCATTAAGAAATGAAGGAACGGGAAAGCGTATGAACCCCACTTACATTTGTCACATTGGTCACATTGGTACGGTCGTTCATTCGAGTGGACCCTCACATGCTTGTTCAAATCGCCCTGTTGCGTAAATTCTGTTAAGAGCAAAATAAAAAATACTGACATATCCCCATTTGCATGCACATATGATGATCCGAAGTACCGTTACCTTTCCCGCATTCCTGACACTTGAATGCTTTGACACCAGTATGTGTAACTTCATGTCTAACCCGATCTGCATCCCGTACAAAAGTCTGTGCACAAAATTTACACTGGAACGTCTCGTGATTATCACGCAGGTGCTGGTTGACTTCCTCCATGGTTAAAAATGCTCTACTACAGCGGCTACATATACAATATTTAATTAAAGCATTGACGATATAATGCACCTAATATAATACTCTCATTATTTTATGACTGTCGACTTCTTACGGGCAACGCATATCACAAGTGTGAGCTGATAAAGCTTCCTGCGTTAAAAACGTCTTGGAGCACTGATTTCGCTTGCATCTGAAAACATCGGGATTATAATCCCACGACCGGATCGCCTCCTCGAACATCAATCCTGTCTCTTCGGCAAACTCCTCATGCGTCTTTCTGAATTTCCAGAAGCTGGAACGATGACGATCCGTTATATTGGGTAAAATGAATCCCTGACTTGTCGTTGGCTCGTTGGGTTTCTCCAAGTAGGATAACTTTGCAAAGGCCCTGGGAATTTTTAAAGATAAACCTCCTGGTATAGTTTTCTGGGGCACCCTGAAAAAATACAGATAATTAGTTAATTAGTTGATAAAATCACAAAAAATGCACTCAGATCCGTCAAAAACTTGCTTACCCTTCGTTATCATCGTATACCGGTATAGCAAAGTAGTGCAACTCGGTGCATTTTGCCCCAACTTTCCGATTATGTTTTTCCAGTGATTCCCATTGTCCACAGTTCAGGTTCGACGTCATCGGGGACGTGTTGATCATAGTGTATGTGCTGACGTACGCGGCTGGACAATAGGCACAGTCTTGAGCAGAAATTAAATGGCCCATCTCATAATTTGCCTCCCTCATTCCTACGTCACCGAAGTAAACTTGCGGAGCTGCTTGTTCCAATTCGAAATGGAGGGGTCTTGTTTGTGCTCCCAATTGACTGATCATGCGGGGGTTTAGGGTCTTGAAGGCAAATACTACCCTTGTCTTGGTTTCATTCAACATCACAATGAAGTCATCCTTAATGATAAGCTCTAGCACTGGTCCTTTGTAGTATCGTAGCATCTTATCCAGCAAAGTTGACTTCTGCTGTGGAGGTTCCAATGGTGATAGAGGCTCCGTGGTTCCGATGAGACCCCTGTGAATGCGTCGGATATGGGACATTAGGTTATCGTTAGTTGCAAATGGGTGTTCTTCCTGTTCATCGCAGAAATAGCAATATTTGTCACAGTCATGACGGTCGTAGTGATGGGCCGCTAATTGGAGTACAATGAGCTGACAAAGGTTACAGTAACCTGCGTCCTTCTCCTCTGGATGGTAACCGCGAACATGATTTGCAGTAACCTGCCAAATATCGCTTTCATAATCACAGTCTTCAATTGGACAATTGAACATTTTTAAATCTTTGTAAATGAACCTCTGACTAGTTTACAACACAAAGCAGTTAGTTTTAATCGAAATAATAAAAGCTATTATGGCTGAGTAAAAGAGTTAATAGATTTCTACAAGGTTTGAAATTTGCGATCACTAGAGATAAATTCCAATAGAATAAGGGAAACTGTCAACTTAAGTCATATGTGCAGACAGAAATTAGACAAAAGCAAGTAGCATTTCATACAAGAGCATGTCAGGTCAGGTCGAGACAGGACAAACCATGTCAAACAGCTGGCACCCTTCGCTTGTGCCTTGTGCATGAATATAGCTTGCGGACTGGGAGTCCGAGTATGTACGTATTAACAAGAATTTTTTTGTAACAATTTCATTTTTCAATTTGATTCAATTTCAAGAACAAACTGATGAGTATGCAGCCGAGGCCTTTTATGCTCGCCTGTCTTACCAAGCATCCCTTCAGGCTGAGCAAATGGCTTATCGTCTAGCTAATCGATTGTCTCCTAGTCAAACGGCACACTTGGCGGTCACGTTTTGCCTTATGGTAGGATTCCAATAATTATTGTATGGTATTGTAGGTGTCGATGGTATGGAAATCTAATCATTAGGATAATGTGTTTTCTCTACAGTGGTTTATCGCCAACTACACTTACCAGTTGGCAGTGTCTCATACTCAAGTGGGGGTAGTCAACGTGCTGTCCTCGAGTTCCAGTCTGTTTACTCTTCTCCTTGCAGCCGTATTTCCTGCGGTTTTGTCTGACAAATTTTCTCTTTCGAAATTGCTATCTGTTCTAGTCAGCATTCTCGGAGTTGTAAGTGAAACCAAACATGTCGCGATTTATAGGTGTTTGCAGAAAAGTAATAAGTTTTAATTTTGCAGGCAGTGGTCAGTCTCTCAGATCTGAAAGCCGAGACTACGTTCCTTCCAGTTGGTGCCATTTTCGCTCTTGTCAGTGCGTTCTTCTATGCAGCCTATTTGGTTTTTCTCAGGAAAAAGGTTGACAACGAGGATAAACTGGATATTCCGCTGTTCTTTGGTAAATATTTTGCTTTTATTTTATGCTTTCAAATAGTTATTACAATTTTACATCATTTCTTAATTATTTTGACTTTAAAAATAGGTTTTGTCGGCCTGTTCAACCTGCTTCTACTCTGGCCGTTGTTCTTTGTTTTCAACTACACTGGAATCGAACTGTTCGAGTGGCCAAGCAAACGTCAATGGGTGTTCCTAGTCGTGAATGGAGTCATCGGCACAGTGTTTTCGGAGGCTCTCTGGCTATGGTGAGTTCCTAAATTCATTAAGTAATTCATTAAATAATTCATTCATTGTTCTGTCCTGTAACCAACCTTTTTAATTTCACAACAGGGGCTGCTTCCTAACCTCTTCCCTAATCGCTACTCTGGCAATCAGCTTAACAATTCCAATGTCAATGGTAGCCGACGTAATCATCAAGAAGGTCTCGTACTCGTGGCTCTTCTACATGGGAACATTCCCAATGCTCCTCTCGTTCTTTGCTGTGACCTTACTCACCCATTACGAGAACTGGGACCCGGTCGCTGGGTTCTGGAAACGGATATTCAAAAGGTGCTGGCCAAGAGCTAGGTCAACAAGGTACCAAAGGTAACATTATTTTGCGATGCCCCAATCCGTACCACAATTGAGACGATTTTAATTCACGTTTCCACTCAATTTTTAGAGTCTTGGTGAACGACATGTTGAACGACAACGAGCAGCAGGAAAGACTACTGGAGGATGATAGCCCGGAGGAGGACCGAGACGAGGAGTCTGGGTTCGGAAGAGAGAGTTTACACGGAAATAACCAAAGTCATACTTCCCTGGGATAAATTAACTGATCTTTCCACGCGCACCACACTCCGCATAAACGATCGCCGTGCAGCTTCGTTTTTTAAACCACTACATTCATTTCCATTTACAAAATAGCAGACTGATAAGGAATAGGCTTTCTAGTGATAAGAGTAGCACTTCTTTAAAAGACTTTTTTTGTTAAATGGCGAGGCTACAAAGTGTAATAAGTAACGCTCGTGTACTTTTAGTTTTCCAGAAACGGTACTGCTGAGAACTTATGATTCCAAAAAAAAAAACTAAAGTAAAGAAAAAAACATTAATTTTTAAACTCATAAAAAAGAAAATCTGCATGGCCTTATTAAAACAGTAAGACGTAAAATGACAGTGCAGGATACTGTTTTAAATTGCTAGTAGGTTTTTTTTCTCTGTGCAATATTTAGTCAGTTGACGATGTATAAAACGTTATAATAACCTGCACATGTTTTAATGACGCACTATAAAAAAAGAACTTTTAACTGTAACAAGTCCTCCAAACAACTGCTTCAACTTATGTTAACTGATGTATAAAATATTTATTTTTAATAGGACTCTCTCTCAATCACTCGACGCTAATATATTTTTGTTTTACTGAAGACATTGCACTTTTTTTTCGCTACAACACAGGAACATGTTTTTTGGGTCAATATCAAGACCTATTTTTAGCCAGTGAAATACAAAATATTTAAGGTTTTATGTTGTTGGCTTCCAGTTTTTGAGGCAATAACGTGTACTACCAGAGAAGGAAACAATAAAAGATTTTATCGTGTCAAGTACAAGTGTAGTATCGCACCCTTCATTTTTTTCGAGTAAAGGTCCTTTGTCGTATCCTGGTATTGTCCTTCAGAAAACTCCATAATAATATCCTTTTTTAATGGATTCTTCTGTCTTTTTCCTTTCAAAGTCTATTTTGAGAAGCATATATGCACGTAATTCCTGATGACCTTCAATTTGCTACTCAAGTTTTTGGGTGTGCGGAAAGGGAAAGTTGTAATAATGCTCAAAGGACGCCCTTATGTTCGTGTTATCCCTTATTTTCATTCATAAAGGTCTAGTCCATCAATTCGATCATGTCATCATGCGTAAGGGACACTGAAATCATGTATGGTCTCAAGGAGAAAAGGGAAAATTTTGTCATTCTTGCCATCTGCGTTCTTCCAGAGGTTGTAGGTTTTTTGGCGGTTCCGGTGTCTGAGGAATATATAAATTGACAAGGGAGTTGTTTGCTTACACTCAGTTATCCCTTCAAGTTTGTAGACGGTGGATTACCAATTAAAATATCTCTAGAAAATCGTGTTGAATTGAATATTATCTTTGTGAAAATGATACGTAATCTTGTTCTGGTATGTGGAAAAGTTATATTGATTTTTAAAGTGGGACTGTTTAAAGTGCAGAGTTTTAAAAAAATCTTTAAATATTTTTGCAGTTGGCGTTAGCCGGATGTACCATCATCTACGCCAGCCCGTTCAAGGGAAAGGAAAGTTCACCCCCACATCCACCATTCCTCCCTCATGGATGGGGACCAGAGTTGGGCTGGGGATGGGAGAGACCAGCATATGACATCAATCCTCATTTCGGATTCAGACAGTACTCGGAGATGCGTTACGAGCCGCTGACAACGCCATACACATACAGCACCCAACTCTCAGGACCTCCAGCTCCTACTCAACCGCTAGCACCAATTTTCAAAGGTGAAGGACCTCCATACTCACCCAATCTCCCAGGACCAATGCGATCTGTTGGGATTATGAACCAAGCTCAGAGTTACATGGGTGGTGGTGGCAATTCCATTTATGATGATGGATATGCGACGTAGTTATCTTGTAAGTGGGGCAATTATACTATTGTGGGTAATTGAAGTAATTGCGTTTGTTTCTAATCATGTATGTACTAAATAGATATTATCGTAATTTGCAGGTAGAAGGCTAGCTGTCAGGATGCTATGGGGCGACTCGAGAACCTCAACTTAGGAGCTTGCAATACTCATCATGTCATCATCATCCAATTAAAACTATACTTAAAATTGAAGCAACTTTTGTTATTGGTGCATGTTTAGACAAGCTATTATGTAAATTAAGTTAATTAATAAATTATTATAATCGTATTTGTGTTGAAGGATGTATTGGCATTATTTGGCATTCAGAATCACCATAATTTTAAAGATGCCCACTTTATTGCATAATTACTTAAATTACTAAAATAATTTTGCAAACAGAAGTATATAAACCGTCCAATTCGCTTTGAAAACCATATTCGAGCTTCACACTCTTTCCACACCTAAAAAACTTTTAAAATTCTTCCGTTGGTCATCCAGCAGCCAAATAAACTTTTCAAAATGAAATCCGTGGTAAGCCAGCAAATATATTATTACACCAAGTAAATTCCCAACCCCCACTGGTCATAATTCCCCATGCTATAATTTCATTGTCTTGCAGTTCTTCTACATCATGGTGATCGCAGTCCTCGTGGCAGTTGCTGCCCCGTGGGTCTCTGCCCAGCAGCAAGGTGAAGAGCCCGACAGTCTCCTCTCCCACATTGAGGGTGGTGCAGACAGCAAGCCCTTCAATCTCCAGGGTGCCAGTAGCCAGAGACGTGCCCACGGAATCTACTTCAACGGACGTTAAACGGCAAATCGACACACACGACATTATGGCGTGCCTTGTGATTTCCTTCCTCTTTTTCTGTAGCAAGTAGATAGTAGTTCTCGCTCTTAAATGTCTTTCGGGTCTCAATAGTCTGGTGTAAATCTGTCTGTAGCAAGTCTTTAAAAATGAACAAATAAAAAAAGCCCTGTTTGCAAACAGTAAACGAACGCGTTGTGCAAATTTTCATACAAAATATCGCATACTTTTATTTACAAAATTCATTCGCATGTAAATATACATTCTTAATACGGCAGCTTAAATATAGAAAATGCATTTACCCCTACACAAAACGACTGGAAAACAACAAACATGGCAAACATTGAAACACACGGTTACCTCCTTCTCCTCCTCAGCACCTCAGTGAGGAGACCATGATGAAGCGTAATAGGTCTAGTTTTCGTAAACTTCCCTTTAATTTTATTATGCCCATGTCCCCCATATTTCTCCTCCTTCCCATACTCGGGAAGAAATCCGACATTCTTTACAACTTTGAGAATCGCGTCTGAAACCCCTTCTGGTATTTCTGGGAGTAATGGCGCAGGTCTGTACTGCTTCCAGTTTGGAGGTCTCCTCGCAGGTTTACTATGAGGTCGATGTCGCCTCCTCTTCTTCTTCTTTCTCCATCCGAATACTTTAGTGAAGCTAATAGATTTCTCCTTCTGATCATCTGTATCATCCTCCGTTCTCGTCACTGCACTCGTGCTACCAGTATTACTGCTACCACTCGTTAGACCAATGACCCCATCTTCATAGTCACCTTCATCGTCTTCAAGAACAGGTTGATGAGTAACCTGCGTTTCAGCTTCTCCATCATCACCAGATTGCTCGGCTTCTCCATCATCGCCAGATAGTTCTGCTTCTCCATCAGCCATTTCACCAGATGGCATTTGCTCGTGAGATATGCTCGTCACTTGTGGAAGATCCCCTGCATCATCTTCCCCCTCCTCCTCGTCATCCTCTTCCTCATCATCATCATCGTCGTCATCATCATCATCCTCATCATCCGCTTCCTCATCATCGTCGCCATCATCATTTCGATAATCATCCTGTCCCTCCATCCCCTTCACCTCGTCAGATGAAAAGTCCCCAAAAGGCTCTCCAAAAATCATGACCAGTTCCGGATTCTGCTCATCATGCTGGGGCTTATGTGGTTTGGGCTGTTTCATATTCTTAGTCTTGGGCTTCTTTGGTTTCGGCTTCGGCTGAGGCTTAATTTTATTCATCATTGCCTGCATCATTGAAGGTGGTTTTGGTTTCGGTGGTTGCGGCTGTGGTGGTGGTCTCCGTTTAGGCTTTTTCATCCTCTTTGGTGGTGGATGTCCGCCATGTCCATGATGCTGATGCTGAGGCGGTGACTCGTCTTCATAAATCTCCTCAATTTTAATCTGCGGTTTCTGGATCTGCACATACCGGAACGGGTTGAGTTTCGAGAGCTTCTCTGAAATGATTGAGAGTTTATCAGGTTTCCCCACCTCTTGGTAGTGGAATTGCTGAGAATACTGTTGTGGCTTCTTTTTCATTTTCGGAGGCTGCGGCTTCATCGCAGGTGGCATTGGAGGTGGCTTTGGTTTCGGCTTTGGCTTCTGCTTAGGTTTTTTAGGTTTCTGTTTCGGTTTAGGCTTGGGCTTCGGTTTCGGCTTTGGGGCACTCAACTGCATGGGCACCAGTTGTGGCACCATAGCATTCTTCTGGTCATCATGTTGGGTTTCACTCCCGTCATAGTAGTAGTCCAACGGAATATTAGCATTATAAGCGTATGGATAAAACGAATAGTCTGGGTTCTCATCAGACTGTGGGAGTTCTGCAGCTTGAGCTGCTTCATCTTCACTCTCCCCCTGCCAGAAAGCGAACGGGTTGAAGCTGAAGTTGTCCATGATGCCCCTATTGTTCTGCTTTCCAGTAGATTTATCATTGTTTGCTTTACTACCCCCACTACTACTGCTACTCTTCTCCGGTTTTTTTTCCCCACTCGACCGAATCTGCTGAGAAGATCTCGACATAAACTCACTAGACGACAGCGACCGTTCCTCATCCTCATACTCCTCATCGTACGTTTCATAGCTCTCCTGATCACTCAACCCCATCCACCTCGCTTTCACCTCGGGGTCATCAATATCCAAAATGATGGGCGCAGTATATTGCTGCTGCTCTTCACCTTCTTCACTACTCCCCTCCTCACCAGATTCAGAGTACTGAGCAGCCTGTGAAGCTTCCTGTGGCTGATGATGATACAATGTAGGCATCTGAGAGCGTTGTGGACCATAACCGTGCAGCATCTCAAAATCTCGGAAGAGATACGGTCTAGCAGGGTTCACATCACCGGAACAACTTATCATCGGCATACCAATCATCAGCGTAATTAGAAACACTAGAACAGGAAACAGGCGAGGGTGGTCATCTTCAGCTGGGAGGATTTTCAACCGAAAACCCTGCGGAAGGAAGGAAACAAACAAAAAATCATCATTTTTCTATCGTTATTCTCTCGAGGCTAATATCCTCATCGGAGATAATGGTAGTTTAATTACCTTTATCATTAGTATTGGTAACGTTCCCATTGAATTCACAAGAAGAGAGATAGGAATCTCTCTCTTTCCTTTGCGTAAAAACTATATATCTTTTTTTGTAGAAATACTGGATATACTAGGTAGTTAGTTATGGTTGAGTTATATATAGGGAATGGATTTTTCACTCCACCGTCACATCACCGAACACAAAGAAACGTATGCACTCAGTAATAACATGGATTATTATTATTAGTGTGGAATTTGAGTTTTTTATTCGTATTAAATGCTTTTTAAAAGATCAATTTCGTCGATGAAGAGAACAAGTGCTTTGTCCTCTCTCGCCTGTCCGTCCGAAAAGATTTGAAAAAAGGAGATGCTAAAAAAATGGGTATAGGCTTTGTGTTGTGTAGGGATCATCATCGAAATCATCGTCCCTTTCGGATTTCATTCATGTTGCAGCGACATTTGCATGAGTAAAGCTTTTCCCCGCGAGACAAAGAGAAAGATGAGGTAATGCTGAGATGATGCTCATATTTTTTGAATGGTCAAGTTTTGAAAACGGTAAATTTTCTTTGGTGCATATTATTTTACTGTTGTTTGTACTCATCAAGGAGGAGGCAAATAAATAGGCGCATGGTGTGTGTGACTATTACGTGGTAGTACTTCCTCGAAAATTTGTACCTTCACGACACATGACTATCTGACTCACTGAAAAAAAGGTCAGTTGCGAGTTCTCATGCACTATGATCAGTTACTTTACTGATTACACTTTTTTTCGGAGACGTTTGATTAGCAGTGCTGTTGATTTGTGAGGTTGCGAGAATGAATGCGTACGCTATAAATCGAGCATGAGTTGCATAAGTAATCAGTTTGGATAGATTGACTTTTTTAGCTGAAAAAAAAAACAGGTAGACTGGCAGAATATAAGATTGTACTCCTTCCTGCAAAAAAAAAAAACTTTGCTTTGTTTGGTTTCAGGCGAAACGAGTCTCTCTGGTGAATGCACTCTCTTGTACACAAAAGGAAACATTGAAACATCTTATCTGCCTATTTCATCCGTTTCTCTCTTCTCTCTGGAATTTATATTCATTTTTATCACCATTTCTCATCTTTTATTCAGACAATTCTTTTAAAAAATCGAATAGATTTTCAGGTAGCGAGAATTAAAAAAACTTTAATCGAGTTTTGATATACGTATAATAACTCGTTTTTAGGTTTTTAGTGTTTTTAATTTTTCCCGAAAATCATCATTAATCGAGAGTGCATGCTTAAGAGAAATGCTCGTTCATCATCAAGGGAGAGGAAAAATTGATGAGTTTCTTGGCTGAGAAGATACATCAAAAGCACATTACGAGAAAACGTTTCGTTATATGAACCGAGAAGGGATATTCAGCAAAAACCGGATTTCTTCACTAATAATGAGTATCTATAAAGTTCAATTCACCGACGACGCAGTTAGCTAAAGCCGTGCCTTCTTTTCTGGTGTCTACGACCTCTCTCAGCAACTCTCTCGGGTAACTGATGGCGCTAGAGTGCACATGATGATTCTCAATCTGAAAACCTGATTTTCCCCTTAACATGCTCGTATATGTGACGTGGCAAATTCTCTCGAATTAATTATGTGACTTTTGCTCTCCTCCTCTTCGGATGCTATGCGGAAATCAAGAGTGACAAATGGTAAAAGTCCGTTATGCAATGAAGAGAAAAACACAACTGCAAAAGCGTAATATTTTTTTGAGCAAAAAACTGTTATGGTTTGTCTTTTTACTGACTTTATATATAAAAAAACGAACATTTTTTTTCCTTGTTGGTATCAATTCAAATTGCATAGAGTCAACACTTGACTATATTAACTTTTGTTTTGGTAAGGTACACGCTAGCACACGATACATAGAGTACACGGAATAAACTCTAGTTTGACAATGAAATCTACAGACGCTTTCATAAAAATTAAATAAATGCAATAACAACGTGCTCGTCATTATGTAACGTGGGTGTGCCTCGACACTCGACAACAATTCATCAGTACATTTGTTAACCTGCCGTAATATAATTTCATAATGAACAGAATTTTTTAAAACTTAATACCCCTTTTTTTAAAGAACACACGAGCTCGAGTGGTGGATATCAATTACTCGTGCTTTTTTTCTGAGACATACTTGACCTTTAAATTTGCATTAGTAATTTTCTGAGATCGAGATCCCATAAAGTCTCAATTTATAATAAAGATGTTAAATTAATTTAAAATTACTAGGTCGCTATTAGATGTTAGTGGTGTCCCCAGCCGTGATGTTTATGATGAACATTAACGTGAGGATGCTTGACAATGTGGAGTGGCTTTCCTTCTGGGAAGTGAGGTTGTTGGTAGTGGATGTGATGGATCTTGGGCTTCTTCCATCCCCAGCCACCTCCACCGCCTCCGCCGCCGCCACCACCACCTCCGCCGAAACCGCCGCCACCGCCTCCGTGATGTCCGTGGTGTCCATGATGCCCATGATGACCGTGGTGTCCGTGATGACCACCACCGCCGCCACCTCCTCCTCCATGTCCCCAGCCCCAACCAACGTGTTTCACGACTGGTCCCCAGTAGTACCAGAAACCTCCCTTCTTCTTACCTGGAATGGAATACAAACACATGAAATTAATTAGACACATGTGCTTTATGATAACTTTCAAATTCAACCCAGCAATGCAAAAATTAAAGTATGTTTGTGCATAAACTCACCCTTCTTCTTTCCCTTCTTCCCCTTCTTCTTCTTTCCTCCGCGTCCACCTCCAGTCTTCTTCTTTCCACCTCCATATCCACCACCACCACTTCCGCCTCCAAGACCTTGACGCAATTCCCTCTCGTAGTAGGGCTCATCGATTTCCTGCAGGTAGATCGAGCTGCGGCCGAGCTCCCCACTTCCATATCCAGAGTCGCTCACAAGCGTGTACGGACTGACAAGTTGATAGCTGACATCACTGCTCCCATCATCTTCGTACGACGATCCATAATTGTCTAACGCGTAATAATACTGTGCGTCTACGGCGATGTAGACCGCTGCCAGAAGCAGCAGCGCCTGTTAACAATCAAACAGATTTTCAGTAAACCACATTCCAACTTATTTCCACGAAACTTTTCTCACTCAATCACACTTCACCACTTTATCACCAAAAAAAGTTCACAATAATTTCCACAAAATCTTTACCCCAAAATATATAATTTGATAATAGCTCAATTTGTATCTTTCAAAAGAAAAAAAAAATTAAAACTTACCAAAGAAAACCTCATAGCTAGTGGGCTCCTATATAGCCCCAATATAAAAAACGGTACAGACGAAAAACGAGATTACAGCCTCTTAACTACTATTATTTTACCTCTCCGGATTAATAAAGAAACAACTTTCGATTTCGCCTCTCCTTTATATAAGCAATCGTGAGAGGGTGAAAAGCAATTCGCAGCGCTCACAGATCCGGTGTATCACATCCATGTATATTTCCTCAGCAGCGTTTACTTACATCTCCTTCAGTCTTTGTTCACGTTACAGTTCCTCCAGCCAGACAATGCCTGCGTTTATGTGTTCATTAACGTATTTGTAAAATGGTCAAGTACGTAGGCATTTAGTGGTTCGTAATCTTGACCACATAATGGCTTTCGTTTACTCGGGATAACCTGCTGTTGGGTATCATGATGCAATTTAGTATGTAGTACCTACTAAAATGCTGCTACTTGTATACACATTTCAGTCGCGAAAAAAAGTGGAAGTAAACGTGTAAATGACCACAAGCAATAAGGGAAACGCTGGTGGCTCTTCTCTGGTCAAAGTCATAACAATATAACCAGTTTGCCTTTTTACAGATAATCCGCGTTTTTAATAATCATGAGTAAAGTAGCCAGCTAGAGTAACATTGTCCGACGATCCGAAGGATGATTATTATGATAGATCTCTTCTCTGTGATCAGCGAACCTAACCAAGAGGCACGTACAGGATTGCTCTCAGTGCTTTTGATGTTTTTTTTTATTTCACGGAAAAAACTACAAAAGTAATGTGTACACATTTATATGCAGATTACAGAGAATCTGTTTAGTACACCGGTATCACCGTAATTTCACCGTATATAAGCCAGCGATCGTGTGATTCATGATGACAGTAAGTTGAATGGAGCAGCATAGTTTCGTTGACCTGTGGGCCTGCACCGTCCACAGTAGTCGCAGGAATACTAAAAGGGTCGACGTACTCTCCTGAGTTGTTTCTTGTTTTGTTGTGTACACAAAACGATGCGAGATAAAAGGAAATTTTTGTTTAAAAATTGGATTTTTTAACGATGCTGCGTATGAAATCGAATGACTGGATTTTTGTTTTTTTCAGGTATATATATGCATGAGTGAGGAATAATGCTTCTTGATTTATTGCTTTAGCTATTAAAACGGTTAATTTTTTTGTATATCGTGGAGTTATGAATGATAGTGAACACAGGTTGTCGCTTTTTTGACTCGTGAACTAACTCATGACACTTGTGGGGTTGGAAATATTAAGCGGGTTTAGGTGATGGATGGAGTACAAGTGGGATGGGCTTGTGCTTTCAGGGATTTTCGTTGAATACTAAATATCCGATTTTTCTGGCAATTAGTTTTTTGAATGAATGGAATGGGTTTAATAACCGGAGGTGAGAGGAACTTGCTTCTGGGTAGGATGATGATGATGACGACGCTGGGGGGTGATTGTGATCGGAAGTTGGTGCATGTACGTTGTGTTTATCTTGGGGATGACATTTTCATGAAAGCATACATTTTAATTAGTCGAAAATGCTCGGGTGGATTTACAGTTTATGATGCGAGATATTATTTTCAAATAGCATCACAATTTTTGTCAACTTTCATTATCGCAGTTTACAGGAGTGATTTTTTCTAATGTAAAAATATCCGTTTTTTTCATTTCTTCTCTAATAATTACAAAGAAAAATCTGCAAATCAGGTTTTCAAGAGTAAAACAATTGAGAAAACATTGAGTTTAAAAAATAAAAGACTATTATTCAAATGTCAAATGTCCATTTCTTTGTCAAATGCAGATGATGCGAAGGTCATTGATGCTTACATTTTTTTTCGGCTTGTAGTCTTCAGGATATTCATGTATTTACATAATACCTACTTGTACAAGAGTATTTTTACGATTATGAATTCTAATTGGGTTTGTCTAAGCCTGTTTGATGGTTGTTTGGTGTTGGGCGAGTGATT
>JAQIXW010002125.1:0-16530 GCA_034700685.1 Willowsia buskii | reverse complement strand
TCTCTCTGCTTCATGCGGTATGATAGAGGCACGTTATGGTTGACTGAATCTTAATGCTTTTTATGTGATGCGCGTTGTTTGTGAGATGATGATGGTTGTGTGACTGGGAATGTTATGAGGATGTGAAATCTACATAAATTAACGAGAAAATAATGAATAAAAATAAATAAATATTATTTTGTGTTGTGTGTCGAATGAATTAATTTGACTTCTCACACAACTTTACATCGTCATTATTATCATTGATATAAAACAGACAGAAAAACTTTACTTTTGGCTGTGCAAGTAGAAGATGTAGAAATAAAAGAGTTCAATTCATATTTTTTTTCGGGTTATCATCGTATTATCAGATATACGCACATGAAAAGCAGAAGAATGACGATATGGTTGATGATGAAATGAATAGACTCACGTTATAAAAAAAGTAATATCAATTGAGTGAAATGGCCATTTTAATGGATTGGATGATGAATTGGGATTTTTTTCTTTTTTGATTCTCAATTGGAGCGTAATCTCTCAGCTTGTGACTGTAATGCCAAGCAAAGCCATTAAGATCTGAAGAAATAGTTTTGATTAAATGAGAAATGAAGTGATAAGAGATGAAACATGAAATGGGACAGGAGAAGCTTAAAATACGACATATATGACGAAGTGGATTAAACAGAAATGATAAATATGATTCAGAGGTGTACATATACACAACAGGTCAGGTCAAAACAGATTATGATGACGGGGTCAACACTGGTTGACGTTTCTTCTTGCACTTAATCAATAATGCTGTTATCATTTTTTAAATGCACGTAGTATAAGCATAATATATTTGATACTCAACAGCTCAAAAACTGAGGATGATAAGTACGGCGACATAGCCATGTCGTCGGGATGTGAGCTCAATAATGTTGCATTCTCCCTTGAACAAAAAACCATACATTTTTATTAATAAATCCAATAATTCACAATTTTGCTGAGAAATAAAAAAAGAGGAAATATTTCATGTTCACACCGACGATGAAGTAAAATGCTCATTTTTTGTAAACCATGTATGCTCACTTTATTGACGCCATTGACACCACATGAGGTTGACTACTAAACAACGACGACGGTGGTGGGGATGTGGTGGCTAGACAGTTTTAATACTTTTTCCTCATTGTTTCCCCTTGAACAATGCATAAACAATACGCAGGTAAATAGGTAAATAACGAAAAAGATAATCAACAGCGCTCTTTCTTTAGTAATAGTAGCAGGAAAGGTATAAATACCTACACATAATATATACGCACCACTGGGGAGACTTAAAAGTCACCCCCTGCCGTGTGTGGACTTTTAACCTTTTCTTCTGTGACAGTGTGACAAAAGCCAGAAAGAATCCTGCTTTATTGATGCAGACAGGTAGAACAAAAAAGCGTAAAGTGAGCAGCCACTACTCTGTCATAGTCGCAATGTCCAAGCTTATTTGCTCGCATACTTCTGCATGTACTTGTACTACTATTGCCAGGAATTTCATTCTGTTTGTTTTCCGGTTAAGCAGATCCATCCCAGAAGGAAAAGCATTCCGCGAACAAACTTAAAATTCATTTAAGCAGCAATAAAAGCAAACCGTGTACTCAAAAACGTAACAATCCTTTTTCTCAGAAAAATCAGCAGATCATCATCACCAGCAAAAGACCCTTTTTCTGCATGGCTCATTGGGTTTCCCTTAAATATAATTGCCTTATGGATGTTCCTGTCTTGTTAATATTATTATTCTCCTGTCCTCATCTCGAAATTTTTCTCATTGTGTTCTTGTGTGGTAATAGCAGTAAGTTTACCTTTCTTATTCTTTGGAAAAGTCCCAAACAGAAAGCAAAGTCACACAACTTCTTAAACATTTCGTATTTAAACTCGTATTACCAAAAATCTTCACATTTTCCCAAAAGAATGACTGATTAGTTGGTCTAGTTTAAGGGTTTTATAGGATTACGCACAAAACTACATTATTGCTCCATTCCCGTCGTTTCTTGAACATGTACAAAATTTTGTATTGACGATTATGACAGTGATAATGGTCACCGTGTGGATCATACCATTTTCTGTTGAACCCCTCTCTCACATAGCTCATCATACCCCTTAAGGGTAGTAGCAACATCAACTTTTTGACTACTCCGTCAAGTCAACTAACCACCAAGAGTACTTTTTTGTGTGTAATTCCTGCCCTCCTCTCCATCCCATATCGCCATCCAAATCATCATCCCAGAAACATCGCATCACCAACTCACAGATATCTATCTCTGCTCATCATCTTGCAGCAGCCGGAATGTCTCTTGAGAATATCTTGGTCGTTTCATGTTGCAACATAGTACACACAACTTTTACTCGGTTGAATTTTTGGATTTTACATTTTTGATACTGCGACACAACTTCTACCACTGCAGCAGGAGCTTTTAGATTTGTCGTTATAGAATACATGCTGCCGCTGCTCTGTTGCTTTTTCTGGTGTTTGTCCTCTTGTTGTTCTCTTCTTATACGCTGCGTTTGCTTGCTAACGAATGATTTATGGCCATCAAGGGTCCATACAACAGAGAGACACAACAAAAAGACCCTTTTTTCTCTCGCTTCCTTGTTAGATAGATACGGACATGGTCTATGTGTGACAATATGGATATATAACCGAGCAGTCACATAATATAGAGATACATGCTATGAGAGAAAGAGGAAAAAAGGCCATTAAAAAGATTGCTCATACAAGATAATATGTATATCTATTACTTGTGCTGCTGTGATATGAAACTATGATAGTATATTACATTTTGTATATGAAATGATGAAATACTCTTACAAAACTCATATAGCTGGCAGTAAGTAGTTTTATATTCGGGAATATTATGCAGGGCAGGACAAAACGGATGGGGCATGGAAATTGTAAGGGTGACCTTATGCACAGTGAAGTAGAGGACTTGTGTGTTGAAAACTTGGACTATGGTCCCTTTCATGAGAGTTCCAGTATTTTTATATATTATGTGGAACTGAGAATATCAGGAATGGGAGAGATCACATCATCGCATCGTCATAATGGATATTACCATAAAATGCATGGTATATTTCGAAAATGGCTTTTATATAGGATTGGAATAGTATTTTGTACTTATTTTGTTGCGAGTTTTATGTTACAAAAAGTAATTGACGAGTGTTGTAGCGGGTCACAGCAGTTTACTGCATTGCACTGGATAGAAATAAAGTGTATTTCACAGTTGTATATATATTATTGGGATGGAATGAGGGATGAGATTTTTTTCAGATGGATTATATGAAGCTGATGATGTGATTGCTCTTATTCTTCTGGTCCCGGTTTTTCTTCTCTAGCTTACTAAATAATGCATTGTATGGATGTAAACAGGGTACCAATGTGCCATGCTATACAATTTGGTACTTTTTAAATAGTTTTGTGTGAGGAAGATAAGCTGAATGAAAATGAAACGATGATAGAGAAGCATAAGGCACAAGGACACGTACGAAAAAGTTACTGTGTCACACGAGCAGACAGTTGGTTTTAAACTTGCGAAGGATTAGGTAGGATTGTTGCATAATAACTGTGCATCGAAAGTTATCGAAGTACATTTACGTGAAACCCAAGGATTTCTTACTGATGTGTTAAAGAAATTAGAAATAGTGTCATTGGAAAATTTTGGTGTTTGTGAAAATAGTTTTGCAAGTTGCTTACTGATATGCTAACTGACCTAGACAGATATTATATGCATGTTTTCTGCATATTTGTTGACTTTTTAAAAAATTACATAGGTGGTCTACAGTAGTAGCAACGATGCAGTGATAGTGAAGTGACTTCAACTAAAGCACAAATGTAGTTTCTTAAAACTTCGTCGTATAACATAACATAGTGTAGGAAATACATAAAATATTTATAAGTCGTTTGTGAACCAGTTACAGGCTATTTCATCTAGAAAAAGATAAAAATTAATAGCAATATTTTATAACATTATATTTGTGTCTGTGTGTCTCGGTCCAACTTGGCTCCTCATCATTCACTCCTGTACTTTTTAATGTTTGTTCGTTAAGGTAATATTATATGTCTTCTAATGTGTGCTCATGTTCTACATGTTCTTGATTGATTATCATCATCAAGATCCGATGTAAATCTAGCGTTAATAGAAAAATATAATAGTAATAATAATAAGAATATCCTATTATTCATATCATTTTCCATTAACTTTTTTATTATTATATAACGTAATATCACTATTATTATAACACTCTACAAAAAGCGGTGCTACCCAGAATAGTAGTGAATGCTACATCGCATTCCCTATCATTTCATATTATCAAGATACACATTTCCACTTTACCTCAACCTACTCAAGCAGTTTTCCCTTGAAGAATTATAGAAGAACCTGAATGAAAAGAAAGAAAACAAAATTAACTTTTATGAGCCATCTTCTGTCTCATCATCCTCATCATTATCATTACCATGATCATCATGATCATCATCTTCTTCTTCAACTTTTCTTCTTGATATAAGCTCGCGTCATACCTTCTTCACTTTTTTTTACTTTACAAAGATGATGATGCGTACCATTTTTAGACCACGACAACCCGGTGTGTGTGTGGTGGCTTTGCCAGTAAGAGGAAAGAAAACTCTAGCTCGCTCCACTTGAAAAAGTATTCCCTGAACATCATCATGATCATCTTCAGCGGCAGCAGTCCCGCGAGTAATACTAAAAGTAGCACAATATTCTTTACTCCACTAACAGATTAAATTTAATGATCTGTGGTGTTGGTTTGGTGTGCGCACCATGCAGCAGCAAAACGAGACTACTCCTTGTGGTTGATGATGCAGTGGTGGTGGATGAGGATGACTTTGATCTGATATATTTCTCATATAAACTTTTCCCTTCTCTAGAAGAAATCTAAGAAAGTTACCAAGAACTTTTGTGTTCTCATCATCTTATCTAAGAATATATATCTTTTAGCTGCAGAGTTTTCTTCATTACGTGTGAGTTTTACTATGTGCTTAAAAATCATGTTGGAAAAATTAAGAAGGCAGTTCCACATTTACTGTAGTAATAAAAAGAATCCGATAAGGAAACAATAACATTTTTCTCTCTCTCCTTTTCTTCATTTTCATAATAAAAAACAGGTTGTGCTGGTACTTACTTTGTGCTGTGCTTACAGAGATAACTTGACTGATTGGGAGTTACGATTGTATGGGATATTTTTCCAGACGATCACATTTTTAATAGGAAATAAACTGCGTAGATGGTTGAGTCAATTTTTATTTCTGTTTGATATGTTTCTCTGGATTGATTGATTGATTTTATCAAATGATTCCATTCAATTGACCGTTCATAATACCAGTCTGAATTAGTTCATTTAATGGGTTATGGTAATGACGAGCATGCTGGTGTTGAAGTGATAAACATGCATAATGACACGTTCATCATGATGAATACACTATTGATGAGGAACTTTGTTAACACTTTTATTTTGGCAATGAATGTTTTTTAAAGTCTCTAGATAGGCTTTAGGTAAACCAAGCCACAACATAACAGGCCCATATTAGTTAGTTAGTTAAACAGTATAAGGTAAACATACCAGGAAAAAAAAGAATTAAATAGGCTGTTATCTGCTTCTGGATTCCGTTCCATGTGTGCATAGATCTCGTTTTGTTTTCCCTTAGTAAATTATACGTTTCGTCAACTGAAATCCATATTTTTACCTTTTATTACTACAGAACTGGAGTAAACTATGGTCTACACTCCACACACCATAGTTTTATTATATTTTTTATTATTTTTTGCTTAAATATTTGTTCAAAGAATGAGCCAGAAAGACACATACGAAACCAGGCATATAAACTTATTTCAGTGTGTAGAGTGTAAACGATTCCAAATCATCGTCATCATCATAGAAAACCAAAACCTAAATCAAACATTGGCTACTTTTTGTGTGATTGCACCAGTTTGTATTGATGATGTTGGTAGTTGTGCATGTTCAATATTTTTTCCATGTGTTAAGCATATGTTGTAATGTAAACCGTCTCATCATAATCATCACGATCAAATAGCACACTACATAAGGAACGTGGTATATTTGTGAGTGCATATATATACCTACAGATCAATCGCTCCAGTTTTCCATTTCCAGCAGCAGAAAAACTAGTGGTAAATATACAGTTTTATCCAGCCAGCAGATCAGAACACTGTTTTTGCTTGCGTGTTTATATCGTATTTACACTGAAACAATTTTTTCAAGGAAGATTATTATGACCATTTTAGTTTTTACATGTTTTGGGAGAAAAAAAATCAGTAATATGTGATCCCAGTCTAGAGCCCAGATTATTCATAAAAATATAATATCTTGCTTTTTCACTCACTTTGGGCTTTATTGTGTAGTATAGATTGAATGTTATAGAAAGAAAGAGAGAGGGATGATGGATAAAGATCGCCTTTCAGCATTTTTCTGGAAAATAAGAGTGATTGTTTGTGTTTGTGCACAAGCAAAATAGGAGAACAGAACAGTAATATATATTTTTTCTATGTCGAGTTGAGGTACTTGTGCTTTTGGTGATGAATGCACATCACATCGAACAGACTTTGAGTTGTTCTTCGATTGCTGAAATGTCTGCATTGAATTGAAATAACAATTTTTACATTCTATTTGCTCAGTTTTATTCACAATTTACATCTGTTCAAACCAATGCTAGAAAAAAATGTTGTGGAATTGAGCAATTTGAATGTAAAAAACGCTATTGATCGATCTTATTGATATAATGGTCATCATCAGTAAAGTTGTCTTGTCTAGAGAGAACATTCTATTATTGCTGATCATCGAGAGAGAAAAAAATACGTGGACCAGGTGTTCCTATTTTAAATGCATTACTGATTTTTTCATATCTTTGCATTTTTCGTTGAGAATGTATGTCGTCTACCTAGAAGGTCGTCCTTCCTAGAATTATTCCCAGAAAAGATTAAACATTCTGCATGATATTGTTTTTTATCGTTCAATCTAAGGTACCGCTTTATTTCGTCATCTGATCTTCTTCATAAAGTCATCATTTAACTTTTCTTGTCTTGTCCTGCTCACTTCAAATTAGACTGCCATTTACTACTTGATAATCTGATCAATTGATCGCCATTTTTTTGTTCAGCATAAGATAATTAGCTAAAATGGAACGAAAACCTGAAAGTGGAAAAAATTATGCTGTATTCTTTATTTCTGAGCATTCAGCGGTACATAGACAGTTTGTACGCATTATGCAAATTTATGTGTAAAAAATCATTCAAGGTCTGAGATACGCTAGAATCTATACTGAACCGGTGCCGGCAAGGAAAAAAAATTGTAGTACCTTTTATTGTATTTTTTTATAAAAGTTTCGATCCATTTTACTTTACTTGATTAATATACATGATGACATGTCCAGCATCCCAAGCAGTATTATCATGCAAACAAAGTTTTTCATCTGAAACAATCATCATCATCATCCTCCGCGTGATTACCATGTTTTCAGAAGGAGCTTCAAAGTTGGTGGTACTTTTGTTACAATTATTGCAACTTGACTTGAATTTGTTTAACATTTTCAAATTTTCAAGACGGAAAAGGCAAACAAAGTGATGATGTTGCTGCGGTACAACTTTTGTTGTTTTCACTGCGCTCTTCAATCTCATCGTCTCTGCGTAGTTGTATTGATCTTGATTCGAATTTCGGAATAAAATAGCCCACAAGAATCGAGAACAAATATCTACAATGTACCTAGTTAATGGAGGTAGTTGGTAGCTTCGTGCTACAATATAAGAGTCCCATTTCACACAGACAGAAAGAAAGGCTTATGCGTAGTTCTGCTGTCCTGCTATTTTGTAGATTTTGGAATAGGATTGCGTGCACTTTTTTACATACTTTGCTAAATGCAATTGCTTTAGAAAAGGGAAGAAAACAAGATTACCTTTGTGTGGTAATGGTGGTGTTGGTGTTACGTTGGTTTGGTCGCTGTTTCAAGTTCCCTGCTATCCTTTCCTAATTCCGTCCGGAGTAATTTTCAGTAGCAAAAGTGTACTAGGGTAATTCCTTTGATTACAGTGTTTCTCCTCTCTTCTCTCCCGTAAAATGGCCCAATAATAATAATCATAATAATAAAAAGGATAGTATAGTAAAGTGTAGTGGCAGCAGCAGCAGCATTTTACTTTACTTTTTTTCATGTCTTTTTCTTGTTGCATCTCTCACCACAACCACACAACCAACACCATTTTATTCGGAAAGAAAATTGTGTTACACACGTACATACGCATTGCATTGTTTTTTATTGTTTATTCTTATACAAGCATTGTTTCACCCAAAAATGTGAGAAAACACTTTTTCACGTTACATTTTTCCTTGTTTCCTCACAAGAACAACACTTTTGACTTCCTCTTGTATGACTCTGAAGAGAATGTGTGCTAGATGATCATCGCATGTGATTCAATACTTTATATTGGACTGGTATGGAACAATGGGTGCAATATCAAAATTGGGACTGTGCGTCTCACCATCATAATCATTCCGACGGTTGCATTGTTGCTGTATTTTTCAAAAATAAGTATAAAATGCATTTTTACTATTGCACTGACTCATCATTGACACACACAACATCACCACCCTCTCAACTTGAAGTACAATGAAGAGCATGTGTTCTCATTTTTAAGGGAAATAACCAACTAACTTACCTGCAATCATGTAATAATGCACCCACTTTTTCATAAAAGGTTACCCTTTCACTGTATCAAGATAACGAGAAAACAACCGAAATTATGATAAATGCTCACCTCCACCGTTTACCGCTCATCATCAACACATCATCTGGTTTCACTCCATTTCATTTTCCTTGTGATTTCCGCCACAAAAATGAGCAAAAGCATTTGTGTAAAAATGTGTTCAATTTTCGATTTTTTTTTCTAAAATTAAGGAAACACCTGTTTTTCTCCATTTTTCTACTGCAATGAAGAAAGCAATATATTATTTTAAACGTTTTTTGGTGCTATCATGCAATGCTCCAATATCATTCATATTCCTTAGATTACACTTTTGCAAATAGCATGTTCAAATTAGAAAATTTTGCATTGGCAGACGACATGCATATAGTATGCTGTTGCTGGAAATATGCATGTATCCTAGAAAGAAAGGTGTGCTTGCTCATTAATGTTTCAACGTAGAGTAAAAACTGCGAAGGAGGTTTTTCCTCCTCCAAAGTGAATAAGCATTGTGAGAGCGCTCGACTAAGTTAAAAGATTATATTTCGTTGATTTTGCATACAGTACATTCATGCACAGTAAAAATAGCGTGCCAGAGAATATCATATAGCTTTTTAATATAATATGCAATATGTACTACATCTGTTGTTGTTTACTTTGCTCAAAAAACTGTTGTCGAATTGTCGAATGTATGGACGAAGAAGACGACTGTTGCCTTGCTGTCTAACAAAATGCATGGTCATACCTGAACCACCACCACCTAGAATAGAAACTACTCACACGTTTGCATGCAAATATATCTGTGTGTATACACCTTAACTAGGCTTATGTTTATTCATGCAACTTGCGTTATTGCAATCCTCTCTCCCTGGTCTTCTGATGAAAGCTTTTCATGCAACAGAATAATACAACTTTTGTTGATATTATTACTCCTACAATGTATATTTAACATATTGTAGTAATTAAAAGCGAAACAATGCAAAATGTGCAAATGATTTTTTCCTATTAGTAGAAAATGAAGTGGTGGAGGGAGAGAAAGGGAAATGTCCAAAATACACTTCTTCTTTATTAAGAGCTCTTGAGGGACAACAAGGAAACGACAGCTGGATTGGAATTTTCTTCTCCGGTCTCTCGGGTCAAGTGGCTCAATTTTTTCCATATGTGTGTTGTACAAGTTTGCCTATAGTATCCTGTTGGGAGGTATATTAAATAAATAATTTAGGCGAAACTATGTAATAAAAAAATAGTACCATTATATTTTTATATAATATTATTTAACTTGCATACAATGTTGAGTTGTTGAGTAACATGTACTATGTATGTTTTCATTAGGAAGAAACACAGGTCATATCACTACCACCAAAACTATTATGTTAATCTGCATATTGCGTTTTTCTATTAGCTACTCCTCCGAAAATGGCAGCTACAATATGCATGCTAGAAACGCACAACCTTTCAACAACAACATGTCAAAAAAGCTTCTTCTTGTAACTTTATAGAAAATAGTTTTGTTATCTACACACAGCATATAGAATGGTCGTCTTTTCTGGAAAATGTCCGGCCGACCGAGAACCAAAAACCAACCCGAAAAATGCATTTTGCATGCAAGCAGTTAAATGCATTTTCTCCTTTCAGTACAATCGCCTCTTGCATCACGTCATATCATACATCATCACGGCTTTTTAGTGCGTCGTTGTAGGTGTATTCAAAAAATTGTCGAAATGAAAAGCGATGAAAGACAAACCATTTATAAGTTACCTATATATACCTTACCTTTATATGCACTTTTATTGAAGCCTCTTTTCCTATAAATCATAAATGAGCGCATATAAAGTAATGTATTTTGTGTGCAAGCAATGCATAACTGAGGAGGCCAAACCCATTTAAACTAACGTGTGCATATATATTTTCACATTTCCCATTTTTCCTTTTGATATATCATTGCACATTGGACACTCCCCGATTTATCGACGATGGTTAGCTAGCTGATGGTGATGATAAGAAAGTATCATCGCCGGTGCTATAAAGCGTTCTCTTTTCAAAGTGGTGCATTGTATAATCGTTGCGTTATAGTTGTTGTTGAAAATGGGATTTTACTATTTTACTCCTTTTTTAAATTGTGCGTGTGTTCCCTTTTTGAAGAGCCACGTCCATCACCTTCCATTACTACACATAACGACGTTCTTTTCTTGTACAAATGCATATAATCTTTCTTCTGTTCTACCGCGAAGCTTACCTCTGCGTATTGTCCACACAGGCAAATGAGCACATTGGAAGAAAAGAGTTGAAGACTTGATTGAAACTTTTATTTCATTTCATGCTTCTGCTCTCTGGACATTACATAGGTATATGCATGCAACACACATAATAGTAATCAAAGCATATATTATTACATATTTTTAAAACCTTTCCCATTCCATTCTTCTTAACTACTAACTACTATAATATGTCGATAACCAGACACTAGACACAAACGTATTATTGTTTTACGGACACAAACTAGCAACTTTTTCTCCTTGAATTGAATACATGAATACTTGATACATGTGCCTTTGCTGGAAAATGGGAATGGGTAGATGATGGTTCATATAAATAGCATTGTATTGTGTATTTATGCATGCACACACACAAAACTGCCTCCGCTAACTAACTTGTAACATTGTACATGCATTCTTCATTGCGTATCCCATTCCTATTACGTCCAAACAATAAAACCAGCTATGTATGCTCCTATCTGATATACTTCGACTTAAGGCTAATGAATGTTATGTGGGTGCATGCAAGCTTATGGGAGCACAAAAAACCACCACCACCACCATCAGAGCAGCAGTAATAATGGTTGTTTGTGTATTTGTTACTATTGTTTTATGTATTAAGCACTCAACTCCTATAACTAGCTAGGTCGGTGTAGGTAGGTACCTACCTACCTTTACATAAATGAAGCACTACTTGTTCCACGATTCTCTCTTCTCCTGGTATTTTTTACATGAGCTCGCATGGTTTCCTATGTGCATATACATATGTATATGCATGAACATGTGTGGTGGTGGTGGCAGGTAAAGTGAAGACCTTTTTTCCGTATAAAGAGAAAAAAAGTCGCTTGTTCTGCTCTACTATAGAGAAATATCATGGTCATTGCATTGGTTAGTTGGTTTTAGTTGCTGGCTTTTCGATGAAGTCTCAGATCCGCTCTCACCTGCAATGTAAAGCTAAGGAAAAAACGTTGCTGCGTGCTGCTGGCTGGAGTGGAGTGTTGACTGAATTGCCTTACCAATATTTCTTACGTGCTTCTTTCCTCCTTTATTTTTCATAGAAGAAATGAGAGTGGCAAACGGCAAAAAGAAATAAAAAATTAGAGTCCTTTCTTCGGTGCTAATCACTAATCACCATCATATCGTCGTCAGCACTCAAAAAAGTGGCAGTGGCAATAATAGTAGCATTTATAGAGTTTTCACTGGAAAGTACATTTTTTGCCTCCCGCTGTCACAAAAAATAAACCTCGTGTTGCAATGTAATCTGGTGACCAGAGGAAAAAATGAGCAAAACCGGATAAAAGTTTTGATCTTAACGTTTTTTTCTTCTTCAAGTCCATGTCTGTCTTTTGATTTGGTTCTTTGTGAATGGTGGAAAGTGCTTTTTGTTCTTGGTAACTGTTGGTGTCAGCGTACGTCAACATTGCTAATTTTGTGTGGAAAGCTTAATATCTCGTGGCATGCACGTTTGCCGTGATTACTGTAATATGAATACATAATCATTTCATTTTCATAGAATACATATTATCATAATATGAAATCTCGTTTTTGTTGTTTTTGTCGGTGGTGGTGTTGTTCTGTTGGTGTGACA
The DNA here is from genome assembly GCA_034700685.1 of Willowsia buskii. Classification (NCBI taxonomy): domain Eukaryota; kingdom Metazoa; phylum Arthropoda; class Collembola; order Entomobryomorpha; family Entomobryidae; genus Willowsia; species Willowsia buskii. The sequence continues at coordinate 3,976 of JAQIXW010002125.1, read as the reverse complement.
AGCAGCGCGGCTTCTTCTGCAATCTGGTATACTGCTGTGATTTTCTTTACGGTTTGTTGTGTATAAAGTGGATAGTTCCATCTCCAGAGAATAAGAGCATAAGAGAATGGAAGTGTATATGTTACTGGACATGTAGAAAACCGGAAAAACGGTTTTAATGCCTTCTTGTATCGTAGCTTGATTATCTGATGCTGGCGCATTTAAATGTGCTCATTTCCAAGCTGACCCTTTTCACTACAGTTATATGTACGTTCTCTCCAGTGAAGACAATCATGAGGATGATGATGGTCATCATTATCCTCCAAACTGGAATAGGTCATTTGGGTGCTTTATACCAAGATAAAAGGATGGGACTGTTTTCTCATGTGCAGTGATGTTGGTAGTGAAGACGATGACAGTAATGGTATCATCATAATAATCATGCTAGAGTGACCAAATGTGTCCACTACCTTGATATAAAATGCATATAAATGACATTAGCTGTTGTATTGTATACTCCCTGGGGAGAGATACACGGCAAGATAATTACAAATTACTGTGAGCATTGCAGTGTGTTTGTGCAATAAAGAGTAAAAACTAATCAGTATGGCATGTAGTCATGATCATGATTGAGTTTCCTCGTCGGAATACGACAAGCGGATAGCTTTGGATAACAAGTTTTTTTCGCAATGGTCATTCGGCAGTGTTGTGAAGAGTGGACGTGATTTTCATTTTAAATACATACACACATTTTTGGAAGTCGATTGTGGATGGTAGGGGAGGCAAAAATGGGTTGCAATGTAAACGGACTAAAGAAAATGATGAGATTTAAAGATAAACAACTATTATTAATGTAAATTTTAATTCAAAATGACATGATTTTTTTCTTCTTATAGTACGACGATGGAGTGTCCCATTACCCTGGGATGGAATCAATGCCCGCTTCAATGTACGATCCACATTCGGTAGGCCACCGACCACTCCAACCGTTGGCTCACCCATCTCCCCACATGAATCATAGTCATCCAATGTACCATCACCAAAGCAATCATGTGCCCACCGGCAACCATGTCATGGCACCCGTCCCAGATGTCCACAAAAGGGACAAGGATGCCATTTATGGGTAAGTTGGCAAAAATACTAAATCAAACATACAACTAAATATGCATTTACAACAACTAACTGCACTACAAACTCTGCAGTTCTGCCTTGCACAAAAATAATTTATGGTCGGTTGATAATCATTTGACATAATCTCGTGTAGCCGATTTAAGAAAAACAAACACAAAAAAGTTAATGCCCAAACATGAACCCAGATGAATACATATTACTTTCCTCTAATTTTATAGTCATTAACCTTGGAAAAACAAGTGAGATTTTTCTTCCTTGTACTAAAGAAGGATTACTTTCACGTTATGAGTCACTACTCGTTTCTGGTTGCAAATCTATTTTTGATTTAAAAAATAATGTTTTTTGACATATGACGGATAAGAGATCTAACTGGCGTGGTCAAGTCTAAAATTAGAAGTCTAATTTCCTACTGGTAATTTTTATATGAGGCCAAAAAATTATGACAATACATCATTCCATACCACAAAGTATATTGAGAAATTGAGGAATAAAGAAAGCGGAAAATTTCGAAAACTAAAGTCCGTAATACAAAGGTTTTTCCTCTTCATGGAAGATCAACGTCCCCTTGACCTTATAGCAATGTGATAAGAGAACGATGATCATATAGAATGGAGAATTTATCAAAATACACAGAATGCTTGCACCACTATCATCAAGATGAGTATCAAAGTATTTATTATGGATTTTGTAACATTGAATGTCGATAGAAAAACTGTTTTTGCTTATCGTATAAATTTGTAGTTGTATTAAAAACGAAGCTATATAATACTGCAAAATTCAAAAGAGATTTCTTTGCACATTGCAATGCCCTCGGACTTGCAACGAGTTCCACGTGCTGAAATATTATGTTCCGTTCCCCTAAAACATTCGAAGGTTTTTTTATATTCATACATATTATCCTCCTTGATAACCGATGAAATTGCACTTCGCTTTTAAGAAAACAAAAGGAATGGAAGTAATGTGGATGATGATCTGATGATAAGTATGAAAGGGTTAATGCATTATTCAAGAAATAAATGTATAGGCAGACAAAAAGATCGTACGCATTGCATTGCTTTACATTATTACTACAGTATCAGCTATTAAATATAGAGTATATTCATGGTTTTTTTTGTCTTTTTTTCGAGAATGTATATTTTTGCAGATTATATGCAGATTTAATCCTTTAACTTTTAATGATAGAGACGCGTATAAGTCTATAATGGATACATAAGTAAATAATATGGTAATGTATGGTATATGTACTTACACGATGGCAGATATGTTTAGTAGAGCACATGCACAAAAGCGATAACCCGACAAAGCATACTACACAAAAAGGAATGAATAAAAAATGAAGAAAGAGAAAAAAAGAAGCGAAATATATGATTTATGAATGTATGCATGAGGTGGTGTTTTTTTTTGCAAACTTGCATGGTAGTCTGCGTGCCGCTGCTTGTTTCGATTTATTTTTTCCTACTGTATAGATGCCTACTCGTTGGTATATGACGAATTCTTCTATGTTGGAAACTTACACATAAATATTAATAGCTAGGTACAAAGTTATACTTTTTTTTCTCTCTCTTCTGCTGACGTATGTAAGAAGGCTCTGTACACCGTGTGTATTTGCGAGTACAATAAAAAAAAAGAACAATTGTAGTGTATAGAACAAAATAAAGTGTACTTGCTAAAACAACCTATAAAAAGTGTATACATCCAGTTCATGTCATGTTGCTCGTTGCTCATGTCGCTGTCGTTAAAAATGAAAATGTAACATTGATTGTCTCTATGAAAGCTTTATACTTACTGCTGCTGTGGTCTCTTCTCCTCGCGGTTTGAAAGATATCCAGAGAGATAAGTAAAAGTTGGAAGGTAAATCGAATGTACGTACTCACTGTGAGTACGATAGTACGTACTGATACGCCTCTATGTACTTGCACTCGCAAAAACACACTTGTTTCGTCAGAATTTTCGTACCTAAAATGTCCTCCTCTTTCTCCTGAAGTAGGATAGATTAGTATTAATTGATTCAGTGAGTTGATGATGATGTTATCCTTTATTATTTTGTATTCATGATAGGAGGAAGGACAGGGACAAAAACCTGAACAGAGGAATGAGCTAGTGAAGGCGTGCATAATAATATTATATAAGCGGAGGAAAATAAGTCATATTTCTTTTCTGGTATTTGCTGAAGATGTTATGTGAGAATCCTAAAAAAAATACAGATTTATTTCAAAGTTTATATCTGACTAGCTGTCTAATAATGGAAGCACATATAATATATTATTATTTTTGTACCATATTTTTTTTACACTCATGCTCGATAGGCTATAAAGGGAATAGTACATTGAAAATAAAAAGTGGTGAGAAATGATGGTGATGGAAGCGAGAGGTCCTCTGAGAATAAAACTGAATTTTCGAGCTAGTCACTTCCCTCCTCTCTCACTCAAGTCAGTCAGTATTTCCACCCTATTTTCACACACAGAGAGACAGAAATCTTTCCATTCATCCATCCTTATCCCATCATCCTCATCGGCAGCCTGTGTCTACTGGCTATTTCATGCCGTTGTGAAGATGGAATTGAAAAACATTAAAACTAAACGCAAACGTTCCAGATTACGTTATAATAGGGAAAAGTTTCATATTTCAGGAAAAAACTGTTTTTCTTTGTGGGTTGCATCATAATATCATCACGGTACATGTGCACTGACGAACTGTAACGTGTCCCCTCTCGCTTCTTACTCAAACTTTAGTGTTCAGAAAGTCTCCACAAAATGAACTTTTATTTTTAAGCCACGTTAAATCTTCCTCATTGACTTGGCTTGCTGCCATATTTCTAATGGTCTCAATCCTTGCTTAACAATCAATTTTTCGCATCTCAATCTCT
>JAQIXW010002124.1:0-16547 GCA_034700685.1 Willowsia buskii | reverse complement strand
CAAGTGAGATTTGCATGCCACCCCATACACAACAATCATATAATTTATTATTGAATATATATAACTCTGTCCCAGTACTTTGATTTGGTCTTTAGTTAAAAATGGTCTAATGCTATACAACGCTCGTAACCTGATAAAGCAGATTCTGCTAACCTTCTCTATATGATGCTTCCAATTCAATTTCCTATCCAATATGAGACCAAGACATTTAAGCTTCTCGGAATTTGAAACGTTGAACCCTGCAATACTAAATGAAAAGCTATCAAGCTTTGAAGACTTTTTACCGGAGCTCAGAGTTATCATTTTTGTCTTATCACTATTTATCACTAAACAATTTTCTTCAAAATATTTAACTACTTTAGACATTTCATTGTTTATCGTATCGCGTGTTTCCTCAAACTCATTCATTTTTCCACAAAATATAAAGTTGGAATCATCCACAAACATGATTGTGGTGCCGTTCGTAACGACATCCGGTAGATCGTTTAAAAATAGTGCAAATAAAATTGGACTGAGCACTCCGCCAGCAGGTAATCCAACCAATACTTCCCGCGTGGTGGAATATTTACCATCAACATCCACAAACTGTTTTCTATCTGACAAGTAATCCCTTAGCCAAAAATTGGAAATACCATATTTGCTTGATAACTTTATAAGTAGTTTTTCCTTGTGGACACTATCAAAGGCTTTACGAAGATCAATCGACACTACCACTGCAAAGAACCCTTTCACTATATATTTTTTTGCAATATCAGTTACTAAGATCATTGCCATCTCCGTGGAATGATTCTTTCGGCACCCAAACTGTTTATTGGACAATGTACCCCTTCTGCTCATATAATCTACCAACTTAAAATGGTAAATAGTTTCTAAAAGCAAAAGTAGGTTTGAAGTCAACGCGATTGGTCTAAACTGTGAGGGCTGCATTGCTCCCTCTGTTTTTGGTATCGGAACAACTCTTGCTACCTTCAATGCTGGTGGAACGTTGCCTGATTCGAATGATAGATTAACAAATTTTAACAGTACTTCTTGAACTGCTGGCAGTCCAAACATACGATCTAAAAAATATTTCGATATACCAGTAGTGTCTTCTCTTTTGGGAAGCTTTCTTCGCAACTTTCGCCAAGCTAAAAACATTTCAGATTGTGTTGCTGATTTCACGAAAAACTCATCTTCATTGTCAGGTCTCACTGCCACTTTTGACCGGTTCAGAGTATTTGAGATGGAAGCATTAGGTGGGAATTCATATAAATGTAATTTTTTGTCTTGTTTATTATTTACGGTACTTAAAAAGACATTATATGGTAAATTTTGAATCTTCTTAAATCAGTATTGTTTATACGACTTAAAATTTAGTTTAAAATATATTTAGAATTCTGCAGATAAGGATGAATTATACGACAAAAAAATATTAGAGGGCAAGTACGAATTGTGATAAGGTAATTTTAATGATTAAGGATAGGATTAAAACTACATGCTAAGACAATCACTGAAATCACTAATGAAATTTAAGTTGCACTGTAAACGTTAAAAATTTGTTTTCTAAGAACTTGAAATAAACTTAATGAAAATTAAGACATTTTTGAGTGTTAGTTGAATAAAATATAATTGCCACTGCATTGTGCAAAATAAACTGTGAGCCAATTCTTGGATATATTATATCACATATATGCGTATTTCTGGACATTGAAAATTCAAAGTTTTTGTTTATGCATGTCCATATTATTAATCTTAATGTACAAAATCAGTATTTTTTGGGTGACAGACAAATTATTAAGGCTAATTGTCAAAAATCGCATACTATTGCTTCATGATTATGTATTATTGAATTGTTTTTTCCGTAATGTTGTGAAATAAACATAAATAAAAAATTCCTAAAAACATGTCACTAAATGTGACATCAGTATTTTTTTCCATACACACCACACCGGGAGCAGCAATCCATATGTCATATTAATCATATCTTTTAGGCCTCTGGTTATAAAGTTTGAATCACATGCGCTCACAACAATGCATTTCTCATTCAGACACTGTTGGCACAAGAGAACTTGTATTTTTTTGGGTTTAAACAAATGCTCAACAAGTGACAATTTTTTGATTGTGACACGCGTATTACGATAGTAAAAAGTTATATGTGTATCAATAGTTGAAACATAATGAGAAAATCATTTCTCTAAGGTAATGGGTATTTGTTTTCCCCATTTTACTTTCATGTAATTATACTCCTATGAAATTTGTATTATTCAGAAAATTAAATTTCTTGTTGCATTGTGATTGCGGAAAATATATTATAACTAATACATGGTACATATAAATGTAAGTTTTTGTCTTGTTTATTATTTCTGGCACTGTATAAGGCAATATATAGTATATTTTGAATCCCGTAAAATCAATATTGCTTTTATGAGTTGATATATAATTTGAAATATGCTTAAAACTTTGTAGATAGGGAAGAGTTATGAAATAAGAAAAATGTTATTAAGAGGTATTATTGATTAGTGTTATTAAGTCAATCTGTAGCAAAATTTGTACTGCAAATTGCATTTGTTTGTAATTTGTTTTTTTAAACTAAAATACAAATTATTGAAAATCAAGACTGTTTTGAGTGTTACTTAAATAAAATGCAATTGCCGCTGCAATATGCGAAATAAACTGTGAACTTATCTTTGATTGCATTATATCACATATTATATTTCTTGTCATTAAAAAATCCAAATTTGGGTTTTTGCATGTTCAGATTTTCAAAAGTTAAGATATACTCAAAATCAATACTATTTTAAGTGACCTTTAAATTATTAAGGATAGTTATTTAAAATCACATACTGTTTTATAATAATGCATTATTCAATTCTTCCTTCCGTTACGTTGTAAAATAAACAATATCAATAAAAAATTCCAATAAACATGCCACTGAATGTGACATCAGTGTTTTCGCATAGACACCACACCGGGAGCACCAAACCATATCATATCTTTTCAGTCTCTGGTCATATAAGTTGCATCATATAAGCTTACAACAATGCATTTCGCATCCCACATCACAAATTTTTCACTTAAGCCTTTACACTGCTGTTCATCTGGTTAGCTTAGAATTGTTCCTTACTCCGGATCAGAGTGTCTTGTGTGTGTACAAAACATCTGCACAACACATTCATTGTAAATTAATATGTATAGCTTGAGCTCGTTGAATAGCCGGTATTTTTTAGATGTTGTCCACACATTGCATCAACTAACTATATATATTTTATATGCAAGTTCACTGTTCTCTTTTCTGCTGTACATACCTAAAAAGCAAAGTTACATTTTCTCCGTAAGGAATATAGATGAATGTATTTATATTGAATGTTCTAATCTATAACGATTTGCAGATATAGAGATGATGAAGCATACATGCTGAAATCATGGTGGAAAAATGAAGGTCAGCCGGTTTCTTTCGCTTATGATTTGGATTTGTGTGCTTCTCTCTGCATTGTAGATACAACTCGTAAAAAACAACTTGAGGATCTAAAAGATATGCAGGGCGTTGAACTTCTCATTACCATATTATGAGTATTGATATGCATACGCACGATTTGCAAGTGGTCTTCTACAGAAACTTTTTATTCACCTTGAGTTGAGATTCATTATGTGTACCTACTGACATTCATCATTTGGTAGAGAATTGTGTTGCCATATGATATTAAGTCTGTGTTTTTGTGGAAATGAAAGAGGTATCCGGAATAAACATAATTCAAATTTGTAACTCCAGATTAAATTGCTTCATTGTATTTTATCATCGTCAAAATTAATAAGGGTTTTGTTACGGAAACTTTTTGGTGAGTAAAACATTAATTTTTAAAGTGTACCTGAATTAAAAGATTGTATAAGCTCCAAATGTTCTTTTTCAGATATTCTGTCATCATTCAAATCTAGTAAAATCAAAATTTCTGGGAAGGGGATTTCCGGTGGTTTCCATATGAGCATGTTGTCTCTGTTGGTGCATTTTCATTGGGAGAGCGGACTTCACAGCTTTAGTCTTCTTGTTACGTTTATGTGAGGTGAAAGGGGTTAGTAAACATGTCTATCTAAAGATATTAGTAATTAACAATTATTTACACTGTGCGTATTTAGAATGTGAGCATTTGTGCCTTTAAAAGTAGCTCGGTCATCGGAATCATGCAACAGATGAGGAAAATACTAATAGGTATCACGTTTTTGGAGACGATTGAACCACATAATCTGGACAAGTATGGAGGAGCTTGCAGATTGACCTTAAAATGGACACTTAATCTCTAAAAGGACCAGGTATGTCGTTTGGGCGAAAATAAGTTTAGTTAGCTAAGGTAATATCATATTCACCGTTACTGGTTGCGAGTTTTCAGCCAATGTTGGTCCCAGAGGATATTTATTATTGTTTTAAGTAAATAATATGCTATTTAAGAAATTTCTCCAGATAATTCTAGCATGATATTGGGCTATCTAAGCAGTTTCATTACTTTTTGGAATATGTCAATTCAATTATAAAATTTTAATATAACATGTTTACAATGACTTGAGTATTAAATGGTTTGAGTAATTTAGGAGGAATTTTGATAACAATCCGTTTTTTATTGCTTTTGCAAATTATTTGTTTCAAATGAATATGAATTCACTAGATGACCTTAAAGATACCTTGCTAAAAGTAGAAAAATTTAATATGATATCTAAACCTAGCACACATGGGGAAACAAACAAATATTACACTGGTAGGGTACTGGAACAATAATTTTTAGTGGGAAATATGTCATATTTGATATAATAGATTTTAAAAGTACAACCAATTTTTGTATTTCATGTAGGGCTATTTGTCTCAATTTATGGTTTTGATTATATTTACCAAATTTAAGGTAGTTTCAAAGACTTTCAACATTACTTAGGACGCTGAAAAAAATTTTATTCAGCCACGAAGGAACCCAAGTTTTGTGCTGGTTCTTATTCAAATTTAGAGGGAAACGAATGTACTACATGGATTGCAAATTTTACGAGATGATTAGCAGTGCTTTTATGGAATATCGTATCTACTTAAAAATACGATTAAAGCTACTTAATTTTAAACAGCATAACGACTTAATTTACATTGTTTGGGTACAGCATTATTGCTACACAATTATGGACAAAATATTGGATTGTGTTTTTCTGGCTGGAAATAGGTATTAAAGCATTAAAATACAGAATGAAAAATCTTTCCACACAGAATGAAAACAAAAACGTTGTAAAGTGTATGGTCTTCAAAATAGTATGCTGTCACTGTGCAATACCCAATGTAGAGGCATATCACCAGAAATATACAAAAAATTTATGTTTATTTGGTTCATTTGATGGGGATAGCTAACTTTCGAAAATTTGTGCACTAATATGTTTTACCTTTTGTTTTGGAAATTGAATATAAATATGGACTGTTTCGTTACTTACGGTTTGTCAAAAGAATGATTTAAGTTACATTGTGCAATACCCAATGTTGCGATATGATATCGATTGGTTCACGTAGAGGATGAAAGTATATAGCGAATTTGACTTTGTCTATTTCCTTCATCTCCATTCCCGCAATTGTAATGGCCCCCTTGGACCAATCAATTCAAACGTCATTTATGTGATTATGTTTTTCTTTTAAAGGATGCATAGCTTTTCGGTGAACATGATAGTTTGAGCGTTTTACTCACTACAGCAGACTTGTTGCATCTAAATCCTTTGAGTGGGGTTTCGTTCCTTTCGCATTATCTTACCTTACTTTTGAATGGCTCAGAACTCGTTTAGAATTGTAATTTTTTCGCAAATGCAATAAGAATTTGGAAAATATTTTGCTTGGAGGAAAACTGATGTACTCTGTACTCTGTACTAACAGAATGATACTTGACAATACAAAAATGTATTTGTGTCAAAGGTATTGTTATATAATTTAGTACTAGTTTGTAATAATCATAAGATAATATGTAATCTCGTACATTTAAATATAAGTTGAACTAATGATTCTGTTTTGTCGCTATCGCTCACAATATGTCAATTTTTTTAAATTTAGGAGCATAATGAGAAAACAATGTTCTAAGGTAAAGGGTGTTTGTTTTTTAACATTTGTGTAAATAATTATCCTTGTATTATCCAAAAAATACATTTCCATTGTATATTGACATTGATGTATGAATTTTGTAATTATTAAAAATTCACTAGACAAATTATCCAATAATTAAAAATGGATTCAAATATGTTTTATTTGATATTTTACTTCAAACCCGTTTTTATCATAAATATTTTCATATTGCCACCTGAAAAAAATTTAAAGCACTTCCAGTTTGATTTTCCGCCACAAACAATTTAATTCACAAGACTCTTTATAAACATTTGTAAGAAAGACATTAAAATGTGCATCCATTTTTCTATGAAACAATCACATACATTTTGCCTATATTATATATAGATTATTATTGATATTATAACCGGTGCGTCGGCTAACCTGATACTTTGTCCCCGTTCATTGCACAAACATTGTCATCATTTTCGACTTACATTTCCACATTTTTTCCTATGGCAATTTCTGGAGATAAGTTGTTCCAGGGAAAGTGTAATGTTCTCAGTGAAACAAGTTGTTTATATGCATTCGGAGAATGTATTCTGAATGATGAATAAAAAATTCAATTTAATAGTGAAGGAATCAGCAAAGTTTTAAGCCCGGAATTGCATTTACGGTGTTTTAATACTGCTTTAGTACCAAATTTAATTAATTAGTTGATAATTCTTCGTTAAGGGAGAATTTTTAAAAAACGTTTTTAAAAGCCTCTGAACACGTATTCTAGCATTTTTGGCCCAACCGAGATGCCTTATTGACACATGTCCCTCATAAGACAACTATGGGAAGTTTAGCCCACTAAATGATGCTTATCATCTATCCTTTATTGTAACAAAAATGAATTATGCAAAGAAAAACATCAGGGGGCAACTGAAATGTGATTAGGTAGCTTTTAGTCATTGCGGATAAAACTAAAACTAAGTTAAGTTTAGAAAATATTGATAGACGTGTCTATTCAAATAGATAATTATTTTTTATTAAGCAGTATTTTATTAACATGAAATAAAAGCTGTACTGTAAAATTAAACTGCCTTGACTGCTGCTGTGATTAATTATAACAGGCTTTGCATTGTGCAAAACGAACTGGGAAGTTTACCGAGCGAATACCGCATAAATTAATATGATATCACATATATTTCTTCACATTAAAACCCCAAATTTGTATGCATATATGTTCATGTTATTAAGTCCTGCGTTATATTTAAAATCATAGCTATTTTGGATGTTACATGTAGCCCATTAATCACAATTAAAGCCCATTTAAAATCACATGATGTTTTATGTTAATATGTTATTTAAGTATTCTTCCATAATGATGTTATAAAACCTAAATAAACATTTTCAAAAAAAGATTATATATTTCAAGGAATATAAAATAAATTTTTTCGAATGCACATCACACCGGGAGCATTAAACCATGTACCATAACAGGACTTCTCGTCGTGCGGTCATAATATTTAAACTTAATGAGCTCACAACAACGGATTTCTCATTCCGCATCACTAATTTTTTACTTGATATTTTCACTGTTGCTCATCTGGTCTGCTTAAAAAATGTTTTTCACTCAGGATCGGAGCATGTTTCATATGTGTAGAAGAAAAATCTGCGCAATGCACTCGTTGTGAATTATATATTGCATCGTTTGTCGATATAGCCGGTTTTACTTATATGACATAATGCAATGTTGTTCACATATTGCAGCCCCAAAACGAGTATATATTTATATGAAATTTTACTGTTCTCCTGTCTGTTGTATATACCTAAAAAGCAAAGTTACCTTTTCACGATAAAGCAAAGAAAATACTATGTATGCAATTATATTGGATGTTCTAATCCACAATGATTTGCCGATATACTGATGATGCTGAAATCCTGGTAAAGAATGAAGGTCAACCGGTTTTTTGGCTTTTGACTTGGATTTGTGTGCTTCTCTCTGCATTGTAGAGACAGGTTGTGAATAAAACTTGAGAATTTGAAAGACATGCAGAGCATAAGTTGTTGGGCTTTCAGTACAAAAGTATGATATCTGCTATGCATGCACACAATTTGCTGGTGGTCGTCCTCAGAAATTTTTTTCACGTTGAGTTGACATTCTTCATGTGCAACTACTGGTATTCTTAATATGGTAGAAAACTGAGTTGCCATATAATATTATATTTGTTTATATTTGTGTGGAAGTGGAAGTGCAAAGTGAGTCTAATCATAATTGAGTAAATCCCAATTTGTAACTTCAGATTAAATTGTTTTATTGTATTTATCATCGCCAGATTTAATTGGGATTTTTGTACAGACTCTTTCTGGTCAGTGAAAAAATGTTTTTGAATCTGAATTGGTCAGAATGTACTATGAGCTCGAAATTTGTGTTTTTATTTTATTCCTCTGATTATTCTATGGTAGGAGGAGCAAAGTAATGGGAATCTATGGTATTAACTTCCTACATAAGCCTGCTTCCCTGTTGCGTTTATTATTTAAATTAGCAGAGTCGCATCCACAACATTACTCCTCATAAAACGTCACATTTACATTATGTGAGTTGAAAGATCGCTACAAAAATATGTACATTCGTTAGTAATTAAAATTTCACTACATTATAAGTATTGGTTTCTTTAAAAATAGATCGGTCACCGGAATCCCGCAACAGAAGAGGAAAATCCTATTCTTGGAGGCAATACAACCGCATGATCAGGATAAGGATAGGAAAGCTTGCAGATTGACCTTGAACTGGTTATTGACTCTTTAGTGGAACCAGGTATGTCGTTTGGATACAAATGGATTTAGTTAGCTAAAGTAACATATTCGCCAGCTCTAGTTACGGGTCGTCAGATTATAGCGGTCCATAAGAATATTATTGTTTTAAGCATAAAATAATTTATTCAAGTATATCCACCATGATATTGGATTACCAAAGCAGTCAACTGGTTTTTGGAATATGTCAAATAACTCATTAGTTCTAATTTAGTTTGTTTATAATGAGTATAAAATATAAGATGATTTGCGTAGTTTATACACAATTTTTATAACAATGTATTGAAGCCTTTTTGATGACTTTTGTTTCATATGGTTCAAATGAATATGAATTCATTTGATGATCTTAAAAATAACTTAATTAACCTTGAAAATTCAATTAGAGGCTAAGCCTTGCAATCATGGCAAAACACATACTGGTAGGGTACTAGTACAATAGTTTTGAGTGGAAAATATGATATATTTGATTCAACAGATTTTAAAAAGCTTAGCATCTATCAATATATTATGTATATTATGGAGGGCAACTTGACTTAATTCAAATTAATGCTTTAAAAAAAGTTTAAATGTTTCTTAAGTTAGATCCAAATACTATAGACATTATTGGGGACTCTTGAAACAATGTTATTCGGGCATGTGGCAACCCGCTTGCCATTCTAGTACTTATTCCAGTTACTAGTAGAATGAAAATGCGTTTTTATTTGTTAAAAAAATATTTCGCGTTTGAAGTATTTATTTTTGTCTTATAAGTTGCGCAGGTTTTAACTGCCAAAATTCGCTCTTATCTGCTTTTGATTATTGGTAGAAAATAATTAATTGGTGAATTTTTTTACTTCACTTTGGTTTACAGGAGTGGGAGAGTCAATTCCCGAAAACTTGTGGCATTTGAGCATCAGCATTGCTGATATGTTGTGCCTTTTTTTATATTGCAGTAGAAATTTCATTCCTAACGAAGGATACTAAAGAAAAAAGTGTATTTGTGAACAATATTTAGCAAATTTTAGGTTATGTTAAATACGAGTGTAGGTATTTGACCCGCAATGAATTCGAAGCATGGGAACAACTTACACGTATTTACTCAGGAAACAACATGATTTTGATATTATTGTTTGAAATTTCATTCAACAAAAATCGAAATATTTTCTAATATCCTATGATCGTCTTCAATAATAAAAATCTAAGAGTCATCCCACGGGAGTTAAAAAATATAAGGAAATTTTACGATTTTCGTTTTAGTATCCATTCTAAATGTGATCGTTTGAATATGAAGTTCCAAACAAGTAATTTTTAAAATACGCAAGTCAGTCCTATCAACTCATGTATATATATATGCAACAATATGTATAAAAAGTCCGTTAATGGCTTGAATAAACAATAGTATCTATAATAATGGGAAACACCCAATGTTGAGGTATATCACAAAAAATGAAATATTGTAATGAAATATGAAATATAATAGTCAAATATACATATAATGTTTGGAATTTATCCATACAACGGATCTTGGTGAAAATTCGTAAAGGGAATTTAAAGACCGACCTTCTCTCTACTTACTCTTCCCAATAAATAGTGATTGAAGAAGAGAATCTCATATGTGTAATGGTATGTTTACATCCTGCGTTTATATACGGGATGGATTTAATTAGGACGGCACAAAGATAATTTGGTGGGTGTCATCTTGCTCTTCTTAGACTACGTAACAAATCTTACAGGTTAAGTAAGAGAAACATTTTTGCATGTGTTTACAAATATAGGTATTTTAACTTAGATTCATTTACATTCTACCCATTCTTATTTGTCATGCAATCTGTCATGATAGTTAAACTTGGTACTACACTTCAATGTGAAAATTATTAAAATGCAAATAACATACGTTTCACTGCTTTTCTGAAAATATCGAAGCACATATGCTCAATAGTTTTTATCTATTGTCGAATCTGCATTTTGTCAAATGTAAAGACAAAATATTTTAAAAGCAAAATCTTAATAATAAATGCCAACTTCACTCAAATTATTAAGAATCCTCAATCTTATGCAAAAGTGTAAGTGAATTCACAAATATGCAGTCTCTTATTTAAGTTACTTTAAAATAAGAAATACAATTTTTGGCTTGTCGATTTCTATACCGATCAACAAGAGTAAATACATGCCAAATAAATAAATAACACTGACTGTTTTAAATCCAGACAGAATAGGTAATAGAGGATATTAGTGAAGAACGTTAATCGCCCAGATTATTTCGTTTCATTTTTCGGTTTTTCCAACGTCAATAGGTCAATCACTTTACCCAGCTTTCGTGCTGCATTTAAATGTAAAAAGCCACTGTGAATAACAAGCTGAAATTTCACTCTTTTTTGAGGCACAAATACACAAAAAGAAAAACGCCATGTGCAAACAATTTACGGCATCGTACTATATGGAACTTAACTTGGATTAACTTTGTGAGTTTTTGGCACCATTTTCATTTCTTTTGTCAGTATGAGTCATGAGCTATAATGAATTGTTAAGTATTTGTTCAGTTTCGTAAGTGACTTTAAATAGTTTTCGTGTGAATTGCTTTTCTCAAGTGTTTTCTTAGTCTGACCTTACATTGACATTGTTGGGTGTAATTTCATTTCCACAGTCTACTTTTAATAATTCAGGTTTCCTTATAAATAGGCAGATATTCAAAGCAAATCATCTCATTAACTTTTGAGTGAAACATGATTATACTAGTGCCGTATTTGCAAGTTATTGCTACATGATATTTACATGATGGTTTCACTTCTTTGGATTAGCTTATAATTGCAATATCCTAACTTGCAGTTAGTATTTGTATCATATTTAGTGGCGTAGGAGCAGATTGTAATGACAAGTATTCAGAAGAGGTATTCTGAATTCATCAATAAATATGAAGGAACTACTACCAATTAAATTTTTGGTTAAGGTAGTAGTCATGTGTAATAGCTGTTTTTTATAATCTAAATAACAATTTTTATAGCAATTTAGAAAATCACTAATTTACAGGATCCAATTATAGGATTCTCCCGTAGTCATGTCGGAATATGCTGCGAGAATAGGTGTTTGCTGTGACTTTTCTTTATGAGAGTCAAAAGCAGTCTGACATGCTTTAGTCCATTCAGACGGAACATATTGTTTGGTGAGATTTGTAAATGATTTGGCTATAGAGCTGAAGTTTTTGATCCATCGGCGATAAAAACCAACCAAACCGTTAGTTAATGTAATGTAAACATTAAAACTAACTTGAACACTGTCAAAACAAAATTTATAACAATGGCCAACAGAGAGATGCATTCAGGAAATGTGCATGCCGTAATTATTGAAGCAATTTAGCCCACGGAACAGAAGAAGTACGGAGAATATGCTGGGAAAAGTTAACTTGAGGTCCTGACCACCCTTAATGTAGAGGAGATTTGAAACCTCACGCATAAATATTTGTCATGGCATGTTTCCTTCGTTTCAAATTTACTAGGAAATGATTTCGGCTAGTAGCCAGGACTGTTCTTGTAGACTCCTATATTATTATTGCTACTGCTTTTGTTAAAATTAAATTAACGCTGCACGGGAATATCAGAAATTGTGTATTTGAATGTCTTAATGTTGATAATAAACGGTAGTAAACCTAAATGGCAAAAATTAACTGTTTTAACTTTTATCCATTTTTGCAATGCTTCTGGTTACTATTCGGCCAAGCATTTATCTTAACTTTTATATCAAATTTAAATGCATAGAAACGATCTAAAATGACATGCATTCTGAAGAGGTATTCTGAATGTGTCAATTTCTAACGAAGATATTTATTAT
The DNA here is from genome assembly GCA_034700685.1 of Willowsia buskii. Lineage (NCBI taxonomy): Eukaryota > Metazoa > Arthropoda > Collembola > Entomobryomorpha > Entomobryidae > Willowsia > Willowsia buskii. The sequence continues at coordinate 3,919 of JAQIXW010002124.1, read as the reverse complement.
GAATTTTAATTTCGTCAAAATTTGTAATATTCATTGTTCAGAAACACAAAATCAGTTGCAAAAAATCGCAAAAGTCCAATAATCTGATTCTCTAATCGTCTTGAAACAAAGTAGCACTGCGGGTGTGTCGTCTATGTCATCCGAGAAAAGTTGTTGCAGTGTATCATGTTTCTAAAAAATGATACGGGCTTGTGTAATAACCTTTTCATTGGATGAGTTAAAGTTATATTTAGCGTTTTGTGCACCGATCTGACGCGTTAATTCAGGTATGTACGTAAAATGTAAATAAAGAGAAATAATATACTAAAATTTTACATTTCACAATTTTAGTAAGAGTTTTTATCTCAAACGAAGGTCGTATGACTTGTAAGTACTTATCAAAAGCCACTACTATTTTGAATTAATACAAAAATTTGGTGCATTCGTATTGCCAGCATAATTCATGAACATGTAAATTAATATGAGCATTAAATGCTGCATTTGAATAAAAAACATTGAAATAAAAATCAAGAACGCATTTTAATTTTAAAACCATTGTATTCAGTTAATTTACTTAAGAACAAGTGTAAGTGTACACTGTGGAAGATGTGAAGATTTAGTTATTGATAACAGGTTTGCTCCTTTTATGATAAGGGTTAAGAACTTAGACATTGCCATGATAATAAAAAATAAGTTTTTGTCTTCGGATGATGATTTTTGGTATGTTTTTAGTGTTTTAACCATCAATTGATTTTGTTTACCCAAATACTAGTAGATTTTGTCGTTGCATTATGTAAATTTCAAAGATCAAAATGTTTAATCGTACAAGATCGCTTACAAACAATTTTATAAAATTCTTTACGATAGTATATTTTAGAACTGTTTGTTATCGAACTGTTATTGTTTGTAAGAAAATAATTTACAGACATCGTTTCAAACAATTGCGATAGCCACAAGAAGGAAAATGTATTTCTTCGTTGTACCTTTGTACTTTAATATTTTAATCTTAATATCGGTTGAACATGAATGCGGCGAAATGATTTTGTCTTCAGCAAAAGCAGCAGCTTCTAATCGCAGCAGTAGAGTTTTAAAGATGCAAGTTTGGTGCCCGTGAAGCTATCTCGAGGACGCCAATTAAGCATGCATATTTTCCATGCAGGAAAAGATTAGTTCGTCGTTGCAATTAAGAGACATCGCTTTAAGCATTTGCGATGGCTACAAGAAGGAAAATGTATTACTTCACGTGCCTTATATTATTATTAAAATTTTTGAATTAATTCAGGCAACGAAAATAATAATTTCGAAAATAGTTGCAACGGATCAACATTTCATGAACACTAATGTCCTTTCAAGAACTTACTTACTCCTCCAAAAACGCATCTCTGGTGCAGATGTCAATACATTCTTCAAGAATGACTTGAATTCTATATTTTAGTAGGGTGGAGATGGACATGCAGTTTTAGATGGAGAGTTCCATTAATTGAGACGATCCTGTTATTCGATGTAAAAGTCACTATGGCTTACTCGTTTTCTTACTAGATAATTATAGTATTCAATTAGTTATTATGGATAATATGTTTAATCTGAGCATAAAGTAAGCTCACTAATAGCATGTGTTTTACATGCTAAGTTCAACGTGCAGTGTATTTTAAGCATGATTATGAATCATGCACATAAGTATTTCATTTAAGCAAGAAAAATACCAATTTTATTCAAACGTCATTTATACCTGTTAACATTCATGTTGGTGGTATGCTATGAAATTAATTGCCCCTCCAAAACGATTTGAAGAAAATGTGATTATGTTTTTCCTTAAAGGATGCATAGCTTTTCGGTGAACATGATAGTTTGAGCGTTTTACTCACTACAGCAGACTTGCGGCATCTAAATCCTTTGAGTCGGGTTCGTTTCATTCGTATTATCTTACCTTACTTTTGTAATTGCTCTGAACTCGTTTAGAATTGTAATTTTTTCGCAAATGCAATGAGCATTTGGAAAATATTTTGCTCGGAGGAAAATCGGTGTAATCTGTAGTAACGAAATGATACTTGACAATACAAAAATGTATTTGTATCAAAGGTATTGTTATCTAATTTGGAACTATTTATTAAAAACCATTAGATAATATGTAATCTCTTACATTTAAATATAAGCTGAACTACTGATAAATATTCTGTTTTGTAGCTATGACTCACAATATGAATTTCTTTAAATTTAGGAGCATAATGAGAAAAACAATTTTCTAAGGTGAAGTGCATTTGTTTTTAACATTTGTGTAATATTGATCCTTGTATTATCCAAAATATATATTTCCGTTGTATATTGACATTGATGTATGAATTTCGGAATTATTCAAAATTCATTAAACAAATTATTCAATAATAAAAAATTGATTTTAAAATGTTTTAGTTGATATTTTTCTTCAAACTCGTGTTTAAAGCATAAATACTAATTTTCATATTGCCACCTTAAAATAATTTCTTTCTTAACCAAGTAAAGCAAGAACAGCATGAATCATTATTATATTGTTTTTACCTAATTTCATAATAGAGAAAAATAATTCTGACTTGGAATCATCCAATAAGAGTCAGGTAATTCAGTTGTCTTTTCACAGCGATGAATTCAAACTGTGCTGCATGCTCGCAATTAACATCAGGAATATCACAAAATTGAAATAATTTTTGAAAAGCAGTAAAACACTATGACATCAGTATTTTGCCATACACACCGCACATGGAGCATCATACCATATATGGTTGTATATATACAATCATGATATATATTTTCAGTCTCTGGTCATATAAGTTGAATCATATAAGCTCACAACAATGCATTTCTCATTCCTCGTCACATACTTTTTACTTAAGCCTTTAAACTGCTGTTCATTTGGTTAGCTTAAAAATCCATACTCCACATCAGAGTAAGTCTTGTGTGCGTGAAAGAAAATCTGCACAATGCTTTCATTGCAAATTAATATGTAAGCTTGAGCTGGTTTCATAACCGGTGCCGATGATAATATGCTTTTCACACATTGCACCTACACATAACTAGGTACATATATTATCCATGCATTTTTTACTGTAATGCTGTGACTTGGATTTGTGTGCTTCTCAGCTTCTTTCTGAAATGCAGATACAGATTGTAAAAAAAACTTGAGAATATGAAAGGCATGCAGAGCATATATTGTTGAGCTTCTCGTTACTAAAGTATGATTACTTCTATACATACACACATGTTGCTGTTGTGGTCTTCTGCTGGAAAATTTTATTCACCTTGAGTTGACATTCATCATGTGCAACCACTGACATTCTTCATTTGGTAGAGGATTGTGTTGCCATATGATATTATATTTGTTTTATTGTGCGTGAAAGAAAAGGAGGAATCTCAAATAATCATAATTTACTAAATCCAAATTTGTAACTCTTTCATTGTGCTTTTAATATTGCCAAAATTAATAGGAATTTTGGTACAGAGTGTCTTTGGTGAGTGAAAAACTACTTTTTGAATAATACCTGAAATTATAGATCATATGGGCTGGAAAGTTTTGCTTAAATTTTTTTGTCATTATTCAAAACCAGGAGGATCAAAATTAAGGAGGATTTCTAGTTGATTTTTTCCACATCAGCCTGCTTCCTTGCTGTGTTTATTTTGATTAGCAAGGCTCCCTCCACAATTTAATCCTCATGTCAAATTTATATGAGTTGAATAAGGTTAGTAAAATGTGTCAAATTTGATTTCTAAAGATATTTGTAATTTACACATCATTAAATTCTGAGTTTTTCTATCTTCAAAACAGGACTGTCACCGAAATCATGCAGATAATTATATTCTTGGAGACAACAAATCCACACGATTTGGATAAAGATAGAAGCCTGCAGATTGATCTTGAAATGGACATTCACTCTTTAAGGGGATCAGGTATGTCGTTTGGATGAAAATG
>JAQIXW010002123.1:0-16547 GCA_034700685.1 Willowsia buskii | reverse complement strand
CAACGGAGCCCTTAAATTTTAAAATGTGTACACGCCATTAGTCATGCGCAATGAGTCTTTGTACATGCAAAAATCTTTAAGTCAAGCACAAGCTTTACTTTCTGGATAAGACAGTATGTTTATGGAATATTCTCTAAAAGGAAATGACTTGAAATGTGCGTATGCATTAATCTGTGTGCTACCTTTCTGCAAAAAAGGATAAAATTGTGCGTGCATGGGGTAGGAATTTTGGGGACAGAATATGTACTCAAGGCATTTTTGAAATGGAATGGTAAACTGTTAATGGTAATACCATCTTAAATCCTTTACTTATCTTTCTGCATTTGACTCGCTAATGTACCGTAATTTGCAATAAAGATTAAGACAGAGAAGGAAGGGACTTCGGATATGACGTTCTAACAGTGTTCGAGTTTTACATTCATTTTTCCTCTTGCTCTTCGTTGAAACCTTGTTTACTATTAGTATTTAGAAACTGATTTATCATACGTGATACTTACACTGTTTGCTAAATATTATCATCATAATAAGAGGATTCACGCACTAAGGTAATTTTTCCTAAAAGGCATAAAGTGATAATGTGAGTGCGTCATTTATTCTCAACTCTTTTCCCCCTTTTCGTAGGATTTTAATAGGGATATAGAGGTTAAAAAGACAAGATAATGAAGTTAACATTTGACTTTGACATTTCAATGCTTTATAGTTTTATATGAATCCTTCTTTCACAATAGTCAGCTTTCGGGCTTTGATATTGCGTTATTACGCTTGCAACAAAATGCTTGCTTTAAGCCATTTGTCACTCACTTTAGACGCAAACTTAATGGGATTTTGAAAAGAATCTTTTCTTAAATAGCTATTTAGCAAATGGAATTTTTTTGGCGAAGAGACCTTTGATCACCAGAGCGTGGTTACGTCAATATCATTGGATGATTCCAAATTGCAAAAAAATATAACACCATCGTTGCTGCATTAAAAAAGTGATTAAAATTCGTTTACATCCTCATGATCTAAGCGGTAATGAGACTATAAAAATGCAAACTTATAGTAAACTTATATAAGAATGCTAATTAAATATTACGCACTTTCTCATTAAAATGAATACAACGCTCCTTCGTCGCTTCTGTTGTAGTGGTCATAAAAAAATTATGCGTATTCAATCATTCTGAACTTGCTATACAGTTATCTATCATCTAACATATCATCTACGTGCGTACTAGAGATAATGAAATGGTCATTAATGCCATCCATGAACTACTTTTTATTTTATTTTCCCACTTTTTATGAACCACTTGTGCGCACGGAATACAGAATATTCTAAGCAGAACTCATCAAGCCTTATAGTAAATGAAAACTTCACGCCTTCATATTTATCCTGAAATTACAGAGAATGGTCCATTTACTGCTATTACCACTGTATATATAAAGAAGAAGCTTTGCAAACATAATATGGCCCAATATACTATACCTACCTATAAATTATCATTCATCAAATTCTATAAAGGAAGACGGCAAGCGTTATTTACGAAGTAACTTCTACTATCTTTAAACAAGACAAGTTCCAAAGCAGTGATACACATAATCACATCAAAAATCATAAAAAGCTTCTCTCGGTAATGAAAGACGGTTTTCTATTGCCGCGAATGTATGAAAACGAGCATCAAAGGGATGTCCGCGATATAGTAACATCACAAAGTCAAGTTAATGGTTTTTGTACTCCTTTTAGGCCAACTCTTAAATAGAGGTGTATATAAACATATATATGATACGGATTTACTTACAAATATATCTTCACATAATCAGCATCGTATCAACACAAGCTGAAAATGTTGTGTTGTAATCTTGAAAATGAGTCTTTATGTTAAAAAAGGGAAGCAAGATATGGTGAGGTTTTTAGGCCGTTATACTTAGCAGTGGGAGCTTCAGCGCAAGCAAACCACACTGACAATCTTAAAGATTCATTATATATTATTAAAGAAAATGGACGAACAATAAAGCCATGTCATACACTTTTACTCCTCCATCATAGCAATGAAGTAAAGTTAGTAGTTGTAGGTCGTTTTTACTCATGTACTCCTCATTCCTTTCATAAAATGTATACCTACGTTTCGTACATGCGATGCATTCGGTCAATGATCGAATTATTACTTTTTTGGAGGTACAATTTTGCCAGACGTTTTAGCGAATAAAAAAAGACTAGAGCCGGCCGGCGTATTAGGCATGCTTATTATAGCATTACTAGCAACTTAACTTCCATATTATTATCCAACGACAAGAATTTTTTACACAAAATTATTTGATGGAGACGCAGCACGGACGCATATGGCGTCTGAGGTTTTTGCTACTGCAGCAGAGTGCAAGCCGCAATAATGCTTAACAAAAAAAATCTGTGAAAAGTTGAGGAAAAATATGATGATGTTCACGTTCCATCTTCATACTTGTTCGAATGCAGATTAGCCATAATTTGATGAGCCTCTTTTGTTGCTGATGTTGTAAAATTAAATTGAATTTTATCTTCACATAAATGCGCGAACTGGCTGGAAAAGGCATAAAAGCAATTATTATTCAATGGTTGGCAAAAAATTATGACTTCCTTGAACATTACGATGATGATGATGACATTCTGATTTTTTTATGAACTGGAAGATTAAGAATATTAGCACGTATACCTATTGTATCATTTGATTCTGAAACAGCACAACATACAGTGCAAGCGCGATTGTGTTCAGTGGTAGTTATGATGCTGATAATTATCTTGCAACTTCGCTAATATATTATAGGTTTTTGTGGTATTTGATGTATAATACAGGAAATTAGAAAGTAAAAGGTAAGAACAGAAATTAGGTACGGTGTGTTTACATCCTTCATATTACATTATCCCTTTGTATTCGTTGTCTTTCATAAAAAGCAATGCTGTATTATGTATTACGTAATGATATAATAATAATAGCTTTCAATGTACATTTTGGTTTCTCAATTCCAGTCTCATGTGTGCTGTTAGTGAGGATAAATTATGTAACTCGGTTGCCTGTTTATTATGACCACTAGTGTCCCGTAAATAATATCTCCTGTCTCACAGGCTCGTCCTTTTTTTGCTGTTTTGTGACCACGCATAATATACAACGTTTATTTACTGCAGCAGAGCCAGACAAAAACTAATTTTCACTCACTCCTTCCCCAACTCCATTAAACGAAAGCTTCAATTTTACTGAGAGAAAATTCATAAAAAATCCATTCTCATCCGGTAATAAAAAGTTGTGAAAATTACGACGATCCTTTTCCCCTTTTCTATCGCAGCATCCATCCTTTTCTTGCAAATTGCAAAATGTGTATAGAACATAAAGCACCACTTGTTTGTTCGAAATCTGCAATTCTAATTTTGCCTGTTTTCATGTTGTAAATTGTTTTGCATAGTGTTGGGATATTGAAAATAAATAATGTTATTTTTGTATTTTATTATGGAGCGTAACGAGCACAACTGCTAACTGAAGCTTGCACATTACATCACACATTATTTGATACAATGGACCACTTTATGAATGATGGACCACATGAATTAACAAAAGAACAGTGAAACAGTGTATGCATCTTGTCAACCTTATACTGGTAGTAGAGTAGTGGGGATATTATAAGTTTAAAATTTGCTATTAAAAATGGCAGGTTTGCCTGACTGGCTGAGCACATGCATTAAAAAAGATAATAATGCCATTCATCATCATCTTTGCGGTTGCCATTTACACTTGCAAAACATGTCGTGTATTGTAGCAGCAAACATTAGAATTTGGAAGAGTAAAATACACATTCAATATTTTAAAACATCATCGTTATGCTCACGATCAGCATCATAGAATACGTTATAAACGCTAATGAGACTATAAACTTGCTACAGATCCAGTGGCTCCTCATAAGCATTTAATTTAAGTATTCATATATAAGCTTGTCGTGCAAAAAAACAGATGCAAGTATTTTAACGGCTTATTGTTAGCATTGTTTAAAGGAAAAAAATGTACTAGCAATTTAGCCACCATTTTATGAGTCTGAAAAGATGCTTTCTAGTGAGTTGTTAGGCGGCTGCAAAAATGTTGTTTTGCATCATTGTGCAAATGAGAGATTACTAATAGATAAGCAAAAAGATGGAAATGACTCTGACTGCACGCTCAATGTGTACCTATTTATTTCTTATTTTTTTCTCATTGGATACATTTGCATAGTCATCATCATCATCGTCGCTTTCCCGAGCATTTTGAGTTAGTCAATGAAAAAGGCAATGAAAGCCTAATTTCACAGCCAAGATTGTTAAAAACTTGAGGAGAAAAAAAACTGGCCCAAAAACCAGTTCAAGAGATCACATCAACATAGAAAATTCCATATATTTTTAACAAGCAGTCTATACAGGGATATGTTATGTATCAATATGCAATAATAAAATCATGGTAATGATGACCAAACCCATTCAGCAAAAGCACTTTAGAAGCGACCAGAACTCTTCACAAGATATATTAAAACTGCATGCTCACATTTTGAAGACATATATTTATCCTGTGTACCAAGACACTCATACACTTACCGAAAAAGAAACCAGAGCATGCTGGCTCACTGAGAGAAGGTATTATTTAATGAATAAGAAAATTAAATCAGTAAATTGGCTGTTTCCAATTTAGTTCACATTCAACTTAATAATAAAACCATTCGTTTGGGGATACAGCCTAGTGCTTGGTATGAAAATATATTATGTGGTTAGTGTATACTTGGCTGTCAGCGAAGACCCGATGGGTTATGGCTACACGCAAATAGTGACAATATAAGCTTCCTTATAGATTATTTCAGCCTTTAAAGAAAGTAAATACATAACTATAATATGTTTACTGTATAATGCATAAATAAATGGATAGTGCATTCCCATTTTGGAGAAAGAAAACACAGCTGTCTCGTAAAATTGTTGTCGAACAACAAATCTCTGTTCATAACTTTTCAATCTTTATTCTTTTGCACTTATTTTTCACAATAGATGTAAAGAGAGCTCACAAGATGATGGTAATCTGAGAGGGCAGCAGGGTTAGTGTAATATATAATAATATATAAACACATAATGCAAAAAAAAGAAGAAAATGTTCCAGGTGCTCATCATGATGGTAGCGTCACATATATTGTTAAAAAGGAAAACAATCAGCGAGTGAAGGAATAATGAAAATTGAAAATGGAGAGCACCTTTCTCTTTGAACAGCAGCAGCACAAAGATCATAAGAAAGATCAACATAACGAGATATTGGTTTCGTATTGCACTTTGTTTATCTCAAGTTGAGTTGATTAGGTGAAAAGTGGAAAACAAGTAGACCCAGCGTGATATGAACACTTTTCCTTTTTAAGGTGTTGTGTAAAGTTTTATTTTAAAAATCATGGAACGATGTTAAATAGCTAGCATTCCCTCTGCTCTTCATCATCCCCATCGTGAGCAAAGTGAGAACAAGAAATTCATGTATCATTTTATTTTGTCTGACAGTGAGTGAAGATTGAAAATGAACTTGTAATGGAATATTGTCTGTTTACGGAAAAGGTCAAATGAATAGGATGACATAAAAATTACTTGAGAGTGATACGCCACTTTTTTCATAATTAAGTCCAAGTGCATCATCAGCATCATCATTCAGCAGAACGCTTTGTACAGCATAAGTTGTGTCCTTTTGTTATGCATGACACGTCTGTTTTAAAAAGACAAAAAATGATTTACTGGGCGACACACCGGTTGTCCCTGTATTTTCTTTCTATTCTCTCACCTTTCATGACAGTGTTTTAAGGATAGAAAGAATTGTTGCACGCAGTGGTTTTTTAGCTTCTCATTGAGTCCGTGTCGGGAGAGCTTAGAAGCACTTACATGCTGTAATAAGATGAATAAAGGATGAAAGTGCAAGTTGCATCATTCAAATGTAAAAAATGTAATGTAATGAGACAATACTAAATACGGAAACTTCTCATGAATTAATCCTCACTTGGGGTTGAGCTAGACAGGAGAGGATTATCAACCGAAAAGGAAAGATTTTTGGCAACATCACTCATGCAAATGAAAGGTACATAAATAAAAGTTTCGAGCTGTTGCACACCATGTTCACATGCACGCATTGTGTACTACCTTACTGCATATGCGCATAATGAGAATCTTACTATAAGACGGTTTTGTGAACAGTACTGTTTTCTATTTGGTAAAAGTGAAACCGAAACCAGTCGTTTCACCACAATACGATGACCAACTTTATTAAAAAATCATAAAGTTGACTGGGAATTCCCGTTCTCAATTTGGTGAGTGAGCGTTATTGGTCGTGTGAAAGCATTTCTATTCAATAATTCCACTCAACAAGCATATTGCACAGCCAGATTTAAGTACAAGCTTTTGTAGCACACCAGCTTAAACGCAACTCGATTTCAGGAAAGAATTAAAACTAGTCTATTGCCTTAAATAACCTGCATTTTTGCAACCATGTAATTATCAGTCACAAGTTTATAAAGACAATAATTACCAAAGTACTTCAAATTCCCCCAAGTTGGATTTGGATACAAACGTTTCGTAAGTATACAATGTGTTCGTCTTTCAGTAAAGAATGAATAGCTTTATGGTGAAAATTCATTTCCCTGAGATTTATTGTGAACTATGAGAACAACTTCATTGTCTGAGAAATGCATCACATAATACACCACGTAAAAGAATTATGTACCTATAAATGCATACACGAATGCACATTTCGTACAATGTTGGTTAACGGGTTCATCTCACACTTGCTTTGTTATTTTTTATTATCACTCAAATGATTGTATTTTAATGCGACCCCGCTTCCAGGGATTTTTCTTTTCAAATAAAATCTTGCTTGCTACTATATACACTCTTGGAACACCCAGAAAGAAACTCAAAAAAATTATGTCGTAGAAAAACCTATAAAACGAGCAAGGGAGGACAGGACCCTCACATGTATTTATATAAGGAAATGAAAATAGTAAAAGCATATTATTATGTTTATGCATGTACATATTTTTATTGTAAATATAAACATGAATGACTACACACTACACACAAAAGGAGGAAGGCTCCAGTCAGGATATAAAAATACAATGTTTTTTCTAGGATGAAAATTATTCAAATAAACTCATTTGACTCAATCCTTCCAAACAGCTGAAAGAATAATTTAACCATTTTTTCAAAAACTGTCTTCACAGACATCTCAGTCGTCCTCTCGTTCACATGTAATGTAAAATGTAGCGTACATTACATTACCATTATACCACCGAAGAAATCCCGCTGCTTACTGGCTGATGATGATGCTGCTGTTCCAGCTTTTTTTTAAAATGATGGCTATACTGATGCTGACACTGTTCCGTTTTTACATTCATGCATAATATAACAACTCTGAAAATATTCTGGAACTGGATGGGACTCTCCTCATACGTCATTATCCCTATAACTCTTTAAACGAAAAATATTTTTATTCTCCACTTCATCCAGTTTCTTGTTTATAGTTGGTTGGTACTCTGGTTCTCATGAATTGTGTGCCTTGTGTGTGATGCAATAATAATGATGATGTGGCACGATGATGATGCACCAGAAGCTTATACAGCTCAAGTAAATGGTATCAAGACAAAAACGTGAGTTTTATGCAGATTCGTATTCATTTTAAACGAGAGAGATGATGACGAATAGTTCTCGTCTCCTTTTTTCTTCCTTGTTCTTCTTGTATTCGTTCACACATCCGTATCCTCATTTATTCCTTCGGTCGCACAAAACTCCATATATCCATCTCCTCTTCTATTCTAATTTTTTCTTCAACCTCAACCCTTTTTCTCCAGCAGGAACATAAGTAGCATAAGCAACTTCTCTACATTATGCTCTAATATTAGCAATAACAACAACATCTCACATTATGAAAATAAATGTTCATCGCCCTTTCCTCCTCCGCTGCATGTACGTCTTCTCTTTTTAGAAAAGGTTAATGTTAGTTTACCATTTGGTGAAGAACTGAGAGTAAGAAGATGAGAGAAACACTATTAATGGATCATTCTTCAACAAAAACTTAAATGTGTATAATAATATGTGTTTATATTCACATTGAAGGAACATTTTCATGTTTATAATGGCTTCTTCTATGTGAGATATTACTCTAAAGGGTGATGACGAGTTGCAACTTCCTTTTTTGATTACGTGTTGAATGGTGGGCATTGAAACTTTGAAAATGTAAGACCATCTACAAAGTATTTCGAATGAGGAACGATATGGCGTCTCTCTAGTTGTAGAAGGTTGGTTATGAAAGGTATTCACACACGCATAACCACGAAATCTACGTGAATACGATAGTGCTGATAAAAAAATCATATTATCGTAGAATATGAGTTGATATTTTACTTTACACAGCTCTCATTGAATTTTCTCTTTTTGTGAGAAAATTCGAATTGATAATCTGTGTTTTTATACGTTATTATTACGCAGTGTTTCAACAAATCCACACGAGTTTTCATTCAACTCTCCAACCTGTATTAAAACTGGTAAAAAATATCAGCCAAGTTGAGTTAGGGTGCTGCATGTTCCTGTGATATTGGAAAAGTGTCACCCTTCAAGTTAAAGAAAAATGGATTTTTTTGAGGGCTCGACCTTAAACTTTACCTTCCACTAACTCATTTCTTATCTACACACCACTCTCTATCCAAGAGTACAAATATCATCATGAATGAAAGCAATGCAGTCATCTCGGTTTTCCCTCTGGACAAAACTGAAAAGGGTGAGAAAATGCATCTCGAGTCACTGCAGCACAAAAATCATGGGGGATGTCACAAAGTTTCTATATTCGTTCTTCTTAGTCACTCTACAGCAATAATAAAAAACTCCTTATCCTTTTATAATAACAATCAATATTTTCTTTTTATCCTGGCCAAAGTTTACATAATGCAGTAGGATCAAGTACACACTATTCTTGATTCACCATTCACCATACACCAAACGATGATCGCGATGATGGTGACTACTTGGATTATTGACTCGTTGTTGTTATTATTATTGTTGGTGACGTACAAAAAAGAACTCATTATTAGTGAGTATTATTATTACTTTCGCTTGGATAGTTTTTCGTGGTTATTTGACCCTTTCATTGAGAAGGGGTTTTCGTTCACGCATTTATATACACGCAATATTACTGAGTTCAACAGACTAATAGTAATATCATTTGATGGGCTAATTACTTATTATTATTATGGGAATGTGACGACGTCGTCACCATCAAGAGCTCTTTTAATCCATTTCAAGAATACCTTCAGACGTATAAAGAATTAGTAATCTACCACAATAACAATAATCTAATAACCAACGGCATATAAACTACAAGTAAGGGAGTAGTCCTTAAAAATCACAACCCCTTTTTATGAGCACGCACTTACTCCTTAAATAGAAAGAAAGGTTACCGTCAACCGTGCTACGGACTTGGCGGGCTCATAACCAGCATGACGATGTTTTAGAGAATTACAAGAGATTCTTCTACAATCAACCAAGAGAATTGATTAGTCGCAGTGTGCAATAAGAAGTCTACATCTCCTACAAATAATAAATCTCTTGAAACCTCAGAGTTCGTTCAAGCAATCACACAAAAAATACGTATATTTTAGAGAGACACATTTCTATGAAAATTTTCCAAGAACCATGAAACTGACGTATACTGTGTCCATTATATGCTTGGAAATAAATGTGCAGGTATCCTCAAAAACAGTTGTTCTCATCAACCCACCCATTCAATCTTCGGTTTTCATAATAATAAGCATCCTGTTCAGAAAAGGTACGTATGCATATACTGTTATTATTTAACTGTGGCACACACGCACGCACGACCTGGCTGCATTCATAAGAATTTATTCACTAAAAGAGAGTAGATTATTGTGCGCGCATTTTTTTAGAGAAAAATAGATTTTTCTACATTTACCTCAATCATAACATATTACATGTATCTTTTCTACTTTTGCTGCATTACAGCATTTCTTTGTTATTATTGGGTAACAAGCACCTAAAACACGAAAAAATGAGAGAGAAGTGAAGAGAATGTGATCAACAATCATTGTTCTCACTCTCTTCTCGGATCACCGGTTGAATTCTTTTTTTCTGGTATGGACCAAGCAATAAGTATGTTTATTGAAAGGTTCAAGATGCGTTTTTTGTGCACGCATGCAATGTGCATTCAATGCATTCTTGTTTTTCTTTTTGTTATACCCACATCACTGCTGCTGCACAATTTTCCCCTATCAACTTGTTAGTTTATACTTACAAAAAATGCCTACATTGATTTTTGTTAGATTCTTTGTCATGAAATGAGCCGAGCTATTTATTTTTGTTGTTCGAGTTGCATCTTGCATCAACGTGTGAGTAACGTGAGGTAGGAGCTACACGGTTATTTTACCTTTTTCCTGGATAATATCATCTTATATCAGCATCAATATTGCTTATCTGCTATGCAAGTAGGCAATGTTGGCAGTTGGTAAAGACGAACGTAACACATTTTAGACTGCACCAAACATTATTTGATGTAATCGAGGAAGTTATTGAAAAAAAGGTGGCTCCGGTTTTTGTTCATTTGAACATTACTGTCATTCCGTAATGTCGACTACTATCGTTGATACTGTGAGTTCGTGATCTTGATCATGTAATGGAAACTAAACTGCATAAAAGAGTGAGTTTCAGTTTGAAACGTTGTGATGTTAGTGTATACGAGAGAAAGAGGAAGCTCATTTCATGAATAAAATTGTATTTATGCATGGTACAGAAATGTTTCACACACACAGCCCAACAACGTCAATATCAACATCAGGGCATGTTTTGTCATGTTCATTGTACCTACTTGCGCATACACATCGTACAACAAAACAGTAGGGAAGTAAGAAAATCGCCATCAACATTTGAAATCTATAATCAACACACGGTAACAAATACAATGCCGATGATATAACTCACGTATGAGCACATATATACTAGGTAGGCATATACACGTTCTGTTTCTGGAGAAAACGGTAGATCAGCAGGAATGTCCTGCTGAGTATAATGTGTGAAATAGTTCGTTTATTTCACTACTGACCATATGACCACTTTTTTCTACTACGGTTTAATGTTGGGTTTATGTCGTGCCAACAACGTAATAAACCTCAATTCTACTTTCCAGAAGGTCTGATGTAGAATGAAAATGAGTAAAGTAGCACATTTTATTTGTAGCAGTAGGCAATAATAGAATAGGTAGCACACCGAGACACCAGTGCCATGTGAAATTATTGAGCTGGACACACCAGCACAAAATGAATGCATTGCAGCGTTAAGGAACAAAAGTTTCAATTCCAGAGGTAGGGAAGAATTCAAGCATTCCAATTTTGCTCACTTGGCAGGTAATGTAATATTAGTATGTTTATAATTCATAATGTTGATACTGGAGTACGTATACTTGTGTAATATATTATTACCAAGTTCAGCACAAAAATACCTGGTAGGTTGTTGGTTGTCTACATTATGTGTGTGATTTGCCATGCAAATAAAAAAGTTTGAACGTATTCAGCAGTAGCTGGAATGTGTTTTTCTCTGACTGATTGTTAGTTCACAACAGAGGAGAGATTGAAAGAGAAACCCGGATTTGGATTGAAATTGAGAACGCATAGGTAATATTGTGTGCTTTCAGCTGCCGGCAATACACTTTTACTTTGCATGTGCACATTACGTCTAATATATTCATGGCAAAGCACTAAGCATACAATTTTCCAGGTTGAATAGCATTGACATGACATTGCTTACTGATGTATGGAATAACGAGGATGCATGGAACTATGGAACAGAAAGTCTTTTTTTTGTATTATTGTGTTTTCTCTTTAAAAGGATTTTTTGGCTGCATACGACGAAATCGTACAATACATGTAACCTTAAAAGGTAAAGAATACATGACTGAAGCAGCTCCAGAAGAGGCTTGACCTGGTCTGTTGAATGTAAACATGCATGTGTTGAAATAATCAATATCTGCGTACTGGTTGGTAGTTAACAATGTCTATCTATACTACCATTTTGATAATAATGAAGTAGTGCAGTGGAATTTTTCATGCAACTGATTATCTAACAGGGTGATTTCGGCGAAAACGTAATATTTTGTACTCATGCTATCATCCATCTAATAAATTTTGCGATGGACATTGAACCTGTGGGATGCACAGCACCAGCCTTCCTTATGTAAACACGAAAAACACAAAGGAGTTCGATTTGGACTTGTTTACGATTAACGATAAGTATTTTTGGTAAAGACACTAGAAGCACTTTATTAAGTTGAATGAGCTCATCCTTACCTTTTGCTGTTGAGTAGGTTAATACTAATCCAATGATGCAAAGAATCCAGATTTTCTGTAGTTTGGCCATGTTGCTTGCTCTCCGCTAAGATGTTTTTACACAAAATTACAATAGTTACACTTCAACCTTGAAAAAATCTAAGAAACTTTTCGAACTGATAGCGTTGGCAAAGAGAAAGGGTTGACAGGCGGCTTTTTTCCTGGAAATGGAGTATTCTGGATAGTTTTGCGTACGTGAATTATAACAAGCTATATGAAACAATGGCACTAAAGAAAACAAACACTCGTCTCGGCGACGCCTTCCAATCAGCAAGATGGAATTTATTGCGAATTATGGAATTCAATGAATTTCTCAGGAAAGGAAACAAGACACTTGCAACAAATCAAGGTAAACTTCTGTACATGAAAAGGCAACAATTTTATTGATGATGATCCAAATATTTTCAGTGTATGAAACTGCTACCGAATTCCTTGAAAGTTATGAATTTTTGAATGACAGCCTTTGAGTTTTTTTTATCATGAGAAGCTTTCACCAAAATTTTTATTGCGTGATAACATTCAAATTTTCTTGACAAAAATAAATTTTTTAATACCAGAAAATTCACTGAAGGCCAACACAATTTTTCTATAAAATAATTCGATCTAAAATCCGATTTTGTCAGTCATTTACAAGAAAATATAAGTGATGAAATAACTTTTTTCGAAAAAAATATTCAAGGGTAAAAAGCAATTGAAAAATGCTGTAAGCAAAGAAAAATCTTGATTTCGGTGAAACGAAGATGAAAAAATCGTTTCCTCTACAAACGCAAGTTTTTAGGCACGGAGCCCAACGTGATAAGTGATTTCTTTATTTTTAGCCGATCGCTTTTCTCACCATCACCACCACCGCATAGTGTACATTACCAACTACGATGATATTATGAGATGATACTACCAACAAACTTGCAAAAGGAATGAATGAGAAAACTCACAAAGTGAAAAATTGAAATCTGTTTTGAGAATGTGTGAGTAAATCCACAGACAAAGATTTTGCATAGACACTCTTTTCAAAAAAGACACACCGGTATAAACACAAAATATACTTTGGTACGATTTTTGGCGAACGGATAAGACGAGATGTGAAGAACACAACAGCTCAAATGTGACTAACAGCCAAGTTGCTGGTTATGCTTGTATCATGAATACCCAGTCATCCCTTCTGACTCTCTTGCTTGCTATTGATGATGATGATGGGGTGATCCATGCACATGAGGAAAACTCGTTATTTCATACAACCACGCACTCAACATTCAGGACAAGCTTACTATATACTCCATACAGAAACCAGAGCACGGTGGTGAGCCAAATGGCAGCGTATATACGCTTTTGAACAGAGTTTTGAAGTTACATAAGAGAACCAGAGGTCTACATAAAAAACAGGCATGCTGAAGAAGCAATATTTTTAGTGTGCCGTGTTGAACATCTACCTAGCGAGACAAGGCACCACTCATTTTATCATACCTATGTGGGAGCCATCTCCTTCCTGTGAGAGGAAAACTCCAGACGGAGGACGTGGTGTACATGTTTTTTTAATTCGTTTCATTCACGTTCAGCTAGGAGTTTTATGATTTGAATAAGCAAGCGTGGCTTTTTTATTTATTTTAAATCGTTAACATTTGTTTATATGGCACAATATGGTGAAATCAAGATTAGAAATGTGCGAATGCATCATACATCCATGGAGGAGTAGGAGTTTAATAAATACCGCAGCCAACAAACATCTACAGCCATTAAAATCTATATTACCTCATGAATAATTAAAGATTACTACGTTTTGGGTCATTGAGTGAATAATAGATTTAGCGAAGGATGTACCTCCATTGACAAAAAATTAATATTTTGAAGTTATGAATCAACGAGTAAAAATGTACCTGAGCTGAAGGATTAGGGTGGCAGCCTAGCCTACTGACTTCTTTGTATATTAATCGAATATATTTGGTTACTTATAGTAGTTTGTGCAAAATGAATGCTTAATTGAGAAGTTGGTAATCCCGGTATTAAATACAAATTACAACAGGACTTATAAAGTCGTAGAAAGATGAATCATTTCCAAAGGAAATTATTCACTTCAAGTTAATTAATGAGAAGTTAATATTTTCTATAAAAAATAAATTAAAAAACGAAAGTGTTTTGGTACTGGATTTCTGCTTACATAACTTGATTCATACCCACTTCGAGTCGAAACTAGTCGCAATCTAAATTACTCTTTTCTAAATGTAGGAGTGTTTTGACATTTCAAGACTAATCCTATCAACTAACGGAAGTTTCTTGTTAGTTGATTCTCTTTCTTCGGAAGAATTAATTCTCTGTATTCCGCCTCGAAAGTACTAAAGTGTGCGTCTTTAACATCAACATTACAATTTATACTTCTATACATTAATGATTTATTCAAGGACCGATTTTGTAGTATTTATGACTTTACTTATTATGTAGCTGCCTTTTCAGCAAACCAGTTTTACTTTCGTTTTTTTTTTTCAGTATGAGTGTAGTATTCCAAGATTTTAAACCTTCATCAACTACACCGCGGGAAGGAGGTTCTCCTAAAAAGTTGGCTACAACGTAAAAGATTCTGCGTGTGATTAGGAAGTGCACATAGGATGCACATACGTTTATCCAACCTCTGTAATTATACACCTTTGCCGACAATAAGCCATTGTGATTACATAAAATTACTAATTTCATTGCAAAATTATTGCCGTAATTGAGAAGTAACTCGAAAACAAAAGTTACATGCATTTTAGTCTTCATGTGCAATGTGCGCAAATTAGACGACCAATGTTTATGGTGAGTGCTGCTATTATTGGCTGGTCAATGAAAAAGCAAGGAAGAAGAAAAATCGTGTACATAATCTCGAAAATAATTCAAAGGAAATGATATCATCACTAGTCTGTCTGCTATCAAAAGGTACAATTATTAATTGCAAGCGTTTAAAATCAGAGCAATAATCTCAATTTTTGTGTGTCTTACACCGACGTAGACAGTAGACAGGTACATGTACTAATTTTATATACACGTTTTCAGTACGGAGCTAATGCAACGTTGAGGGAGATCAATTATTCCCAACGGTATATCATTTTGGTCATATAACACTTCACAATCATCTACATTAATTAAATAATCTACTCGTACATGCCTTCATAAAAAATCATCGCTCATTTCTCTTCACAATGAACATGTATATTACATTTTAGATTTATCTTTTGTAGACTGGAAATATGTGCAAACTTCGAACTTTTAGCATGTGCAAAACGATAAACGGAAACCTGAAATTAAAGCGTGAATCATCATTGCTTGCTCCTGCTCCTGGTTTGATGCCACTTCGCCTGGCATTTCATTCTTATTCCAAGTAATTAATTTGACCATATAAGAATAAACCAAAGTCCAACCAAAAGGAACAGAGAAGTGTTATCTTTTATGTGCTGACGAAAATATGAAAACCATCTAGCGTAACAGACACTCAAATCGCTGAGCCCAGCATACCTACATATTTACTTGCAAAACCCTATCGACATGACATCCTCTTGTTTTGAAAAATGTGCTGAACACCTTGTTATCAGCATGTTCTTGTGGCACCATTCGACTCATAAAATTAAGATGTAGAATCGATGGGACACATTTTATGGGCATTTGTGTATAAGTACATTATGTTTTTACACTTATATGAGCAACTAATTTGCAAACATATACATGATAAAAGGCGGGACAAACTTGGCGTCTACAGTGAGCTGTTGAGAAAAAACAATGACAAAATGGGCCCATGAGAAGCGTTCTAAAATAAAAAAGTGTTTTTGCATTAAACGTTTATGAATTCATTACAAAAATGTACAAAAGATTTATTTAGTGAACACAGAAAATGATGTCATTCTACTTTTTAAACATAATCATTACATAGAAACTGCTAGTTTTATGGGCTCCTCCTTGAACGAAAAATCATTTTATGCATATAATTTGTAATGTAATACGTACGAATAAATATTAACATTTTGCGATGAATTTTCAATGCAGAAAAGGTTACGGCTATTATATACTAGCATTTAAGGACGGCTGCATTTTGACATTCAATGTTCAGGTAAACAGTGTATTTTCATGCATATCAAGATCTTACAAGGAGTTCTCCCTTAGGGTGGATGATAATTTCGTTTAGTTAGTAATTAAAGATTTGAAAACTTGGAAACCTGCTGACTTGA
>JAQIXW010002122.1:0-16550 GCA_034700685.1 Willowsia buskii | reverse complement strand
CATTTGTATAGTGTATTCAATTGTAGTTGTAAAATCAAGTATGTATTTCATCCTGGAAATGTTGACGGTACATAAAGATTGACAGACAGACAGCAAAGTCGTGTAGAATCCAGTGTTTTGGCAGAAACTTTGTTTTGTAAAATGGATACATGCCTGCCATATTTAGGTTGCTTCATTCTTTCACATAAAGACATAGATAAAATGGTAATTTCATCCAAAACAGCACAAAAGGGTGAATGCTTTTGATGCAAGAGAATGTGCGGTTTTACAATTGTTACCACTACCCATCAATCTCTCCACAAGAAAAAAATGTAAAAACAAAACCTACTATTTTTTGCACGCAACAAACTATTTTAACATCCCTTTCGTTAGGTACAACCTCGATTGTCGGAGTTGTTGTACTACTTTGTGTGGTGAGATATTTTCAATCCTCATATCAGAAAAAGTTCAATTTGTCTACACGGAACATCGGAAGTAATGGTCGATTACTATTATTAGGTACTTTGTAACTCGTTGAATGAATAAGATATGGTTGATACCAGCTAGGAACTTCTTCAACACAATTCATGCACTCACAATCAATGCAAAGCGGAGAGGAAAAGTGTTCCCTTACTGTCTACTACAGTGTGTACTTTGTAGACACTCGTGTACTACAACTATCAGCATGTCTATGAAGACGAAATGCCTCCACTCTTCAGCACGTACTTACATAATATCATCTTCTGCGTGCTCTATACATGAAGTAAGCAGGATTTCCACAGAGTTTCTAAAAGGATATTAAAATTCCCAGCTCGTCATTGCTTTCCACTCAGCTCCTTTTTAAAAGGAACCACTAAGGCAATTAGTCAACTGGAAATTGAGCAAGTTGAAATAAGGTTGAAAGTTCAAGCTGTGCGTTTCTTGTATGTCTCTCGGCTTATGTGAACCTAACTACCTATCACATCCCGGTAGAAAAGTAGTTGTTATAATAATAATAAGCATCAGCGAGAGAATTGTGTTTCCCATCTTTAAAAGCTTTTCATTTTTATCCCCCCTCATATACTTTACAACTGAGATACATAAAAAATACATGCAGTTGCGCAAATGTAAAGATATTATATAAGTATCTTATCCTTCTGTTCAAAATAGAACGAAGAAAATGAAAGTCGATACAAAGGAATTATTATTTTAGTGCTTTCACTGGAGAGAAAAGTAGTTGTAGTGGTGGCGGTAGTGCAAGGAGGAAAAAGAAAGGAAACTTTAGTAAAAGTAATAGTCTTTTTTAACTTCCTTTTCCTTCCTTTTACTTTCCAGCTACCAATTCATTCCGCACAACTACAGCTTCTATTTGGATTTGAATTCGCAAAGATGTTTTTTTCATAATGGTGCTGTGTTGTGAAATTCACAGGTTCCACGTATTTTAGCACAAAAATGTGCAGTCTCTACATCTTGTTCAGTATATGTTTTTCATGGAGGTTGGCTATCATTACCATCACATCATATTATCTCCTTGAATAATTGAGAATGTTTAGTAATAGTAATGAAGGATGCAGCAAGATTTTTTGCACTATACTCGCCGCATTTCTTCCAAATGTATATAATACCCAGGATATGAAATACGCACCCTCCCTGATTTTTCCGTTATGTATGGCGGAATGAAATGAAGTGAAAAATATAAGAGATAGAAAGCGAATAACAAAGTACGCAAGCATATGTGCTTATTTTGCTTCGCAAGTCAGTCGTAGACAGTAACATTGTTGCGTAAATATGTACATGGTCTTAATGCATACTATCATCATCATGACTTATTTCTTGTTTCATTCAAAGGGGGAAATTGCAAGAAGGCAAGAGAAGAAAGAAGAGTGAAGACGAGAGAGTCTTCTCATTTTTTTCTAAAATAAATTCCATTTGGAGAAAAAAAAAATGTAGGCCACTCTTTTAGTTGGTGTTGAAAGAGCAGAAGTAAGTTTGAGTTATGTCCTGTGTGTAAGTAGTAGTGATACATACATTATACATACAGAAAAGGTTTTTTATGATGATGATGCACACCAGTAAAAAATGGTTTGTGAGCAGTCAACCACGAAAAGATATTTTTTGGCGGACGACAAAAACTATCCTCTTGCTACCATTATACCAATGCTGCCTCTTCTTTTACTTTCTTATATACTAGTTTTGCAAGTAAACTTTTTCTCGCAGGTTCTTCATCCTTACTTTGTTGTCGCTCTCTGTACAAAATAATATATTGTAAGTCAAACCTGTGTGTCTAGTATAAATTGAGCGAGTGCTCACTGTGTTCCATGCATTTTGTTAAAGAAACATGTCCAAAACGAAACTGTTTTGTAATACAGCCACATAATGCTTCTATCTATGTTTAAATGCTGAATACATGTTTTTCCTGATAATACTTTGCCACTGTCCTTTTTCCTCAAGTCACGACATCTTTTAGAATGGAACTGGTTGTTTCTCTGTATGGTTAGTTGAAGACGTATACACACACACACACACCCCAACGACCACAAAGTTGTTGAATGTGTATATATCCCAAGCAATGATTATATCTAATCTCTGAATTTTGTGCAATATATTATGTCGAGTCATTTTTCTTTTCCGTTCTAACTTATGTTTCAATCTGGAGAGAAAGTCGGGGCTACAAGTTGCCCACAAAAAAGAACAACATATACATAACAAACGGATACAACTTAAGTCAAAGTGGACAAATACATGTTCCAATTCTACAACTACAGTGTTATATGCATAACGTACATTCAACTTGTATATGCTGTTATTATTAAGCACGTTGTACAGAAAATCATAATAAGTGACTCAGTAAATACAAAAGCGGAAGTAAAACTTTCACCGAGGGATTCTCGTGTAAAATATACTTTGCTTAATACCCCAACAGTACTTTTTTCTCCTGTGACTATATATTCTAGTTAACTTGTAAGTACTTTATGAATTTAACATTTTAAAACTAGGATGTTCTCCCTACTTTCGTTGTAGGGTAATATTATATGTCCTTGGTTGTAAGTGAGTTAAAACAGATTTTGTGTTTGACCTTCTTTGGATTTACTATGTTTTAGTTGGATGGAACATAAAAATTCTACCTTTCTCACATACAATATAAATACATGCAACATGCCTACCTTTTTTATGTCAGCCTTGTATTACTGGATACCTTGTCGGAGAAAAGCAGAGAGAAGCTTCAAAAATTTTCCCTTACCCAACTTTATATTAATATATACTAGTCATAAAACATGCGCCTGAAATTTTTATCCCTTTCCATGATAGTAATAATGATGATTTTTAAGCTATATATGCAGTTTTATATAGTCATACTTATGTCTGCGTAGGTATATACACGTACATGAGTAACCTCGTTTTGGTAGGTATGTGTATTATATTTTGTGCACATTATGTATGAGAAGCTTATTTCTGTGCTGGTTAAATAAATGCACGATGGGCACCCGTTTATAAAATGAAAGTACCGCAAAATATATATTGCACCTTGTACACTAATAGAAGGATGTGCTTTCGAATTTATAGCTCTTTTATCAAAAAAGAATATGGTGGTACGTGTCCTTCCTTCAAAATAAAAGCCTTAAAGATTCCCAGGGCATAAACCGTCACAATTTTTCATGTAGGGAGCTAGGAAAAAGAAGAAAATGCAGTGTTGTTGTATCTGCAATGAGAATAAAAAAACTGTGGAGACTTGTGTGATACAGGATGTGGAAAGGAAAGGAGACACACTGTGAAAGTATGCCTATCCTTGAAGCAATCTCTAAACTAGACCATACTTAAATGTCAGCTTTAGAAAAGGATGGGTCAGTGATGACTTACAAGAAGGTATAATTTATCTTTGGTCATATATGAAGACATATACATGTCATGCACACCTATACTATTATAATACACACTTTATAGTACATATAGGAAAGGACGTCCATGGGTTTACCTAAATACCTTCCTCGTGCGAAGCATCAAAATTGCTCGTAAGGATCCATGGACGCTTTTTTCTCTTGTCCTTTTATCAAGTTAACTGACCGCAAATTTTTGTCCTGTTCATGCACTACTACAAGTTACTAGATATCCTGGCCTTTTGCAGCATTCTGCGAAAACATTTGTTCGCCTGCAGTTATTTTTTCTAACAAAGTTAATAATAATGGAAAAGCAAATATTATGATTCAGTGAGAGAGGTTCTGTGTGAAAGTCGTGTCATATTCTATCACGGATCGGTAATAGGTTTTTATTTATACCAAATGATCATGGATGTCATATAGCATAGACTACAAAAATGGCTTTATATGGATTTTTGGGACGCTTGAAATTACGCTAATACAAGAGATCGGAATTTAAGGGTAGTGTAAATTGTAATATGTATTGAGATGCCACACGTTGCATATACATAGCTTGTGTAACTAGTAACTTTGTGTTGTCCAAATGGCTGCGTTTTGAACAGTAAAACGCAGCAAAAAATTTCCCTGATGTCGTCAGGGTGTGAACGGATAGAAAAAGTTGAAAAGTGGAGATAAAATTTTGAACGGTTAAAGTTTAATTTGTTGCGCTGTACGTAAGATTGGTTTCTGTCGTTGCTACACGTTATCGTTATTCTGGATACAACTGGTTATAAATTTTCTCTGAAGAGATGTTGGACAAAAAGGAAATCATGCTTGCACTAGCAATTGCACAAAGTGAAACTAGTGCAGCATCAGTTCTGTTTTTTACTTAAGCTTTTATCGTCACCTTCTGTAGCAAATAAAAGGCCAATATTTTATGTACACTCAAAAAGCAAAACAAGCTATACAACAAAAGGTTTTCTGTAAGGAAACAGTGTTCCAAGATATTAGAGGAACCATAATAATGATGATGGCAAAAGATGGAAGTAGCTATATTCACTGCAAATTTTCGCATTACCAACGAATATGAAGCATGTTGCTTTTTTTTTCGGTGTATCGAAGACATATATATAAGCCAGTCAGTATGTATGTATGGTGTTGGTCGGTGACGAGGACGATCAGTACAACGAAGATGATGACGATATGAGCCTCGAGTCATTATTGAAAGATCACAAGAAACAACAAGCAACCATGAACCATACGTTTTTACTTATAACATTTTATCCATACAGCGTGGCGTGATGGCGGTTGGTTGGTGGTATGGCAGGCAGGCAACATCCATGCTGAATTACAAATGCGTGTGTGTGGTGATAGTTTTGGTCTCTTGTCGTGGTTCCATCTTGCTTCTCTTAAAGCAGCAGTGTAATATTATTGTATATTTTTTGTGTTCTTCAATCGAATGAGTATGCGGAATCCTATTTCGGAACATCGTATCACCATATCCCATTCCATTCAATGAAAATTGTCTTTCACTACACATACTTTCTCGATTCTCGTTTTAACTTTCAACTCTTGTTTCCTTCCGTTCTAGTGCTATCATTCCTTGCGTGAGGTACATGTTAGAATTTTGCGATAACTTCACTTCTTACATATCGTTGCTCTTTCTAGTGTCTCCCCCGTACATATATTCCACACAGCATTATATAAATGTATTTGTATCAAGTATAGTAATGTAAGAAATTTTAACAACAAAATCCAGCCTTGAAATTGAACACACGCAGAAAAACACGCCATTGCTTCTGTCTTGGTCACGTCCCCTTGCAATTTTGTCGCATATTTACTCTCATCTTGAAAAAGTGGAACATTCTCACCGGCCAAAGATGGACATACTTTTCTAGTTACTTTTTACATTAAAATACGTATATTGTACAGTGGAAAACGTAGTTGAAAATCTGCCAGCAAAGCATGTGTAGTCCCGCAAGGGAATCATTCCTGCTATGAAAACTTTGAGAGTATATAAACTGCTCGGGGTCGGTTTTAAAATCGAAATCGATTTGATGACCCTCGAGCTAATGTTTTTATAGTAGTAATAGAACACGACCTACTGAAAAAATACATTGGTTTTCAAATCAAAGTTTGCTTGACTGGGATCATCAAACATGAAGGTGATTCGCATTGACTAACGATATTGTATATCCTAGAAAAGGGAAAACTTAAATAACAGCATGATGTCCTAGTCCACAGGACACGCATATACACACACCACGTACAATGTGGAAGAAAGCTGATGGGTAGTTTGCTTGTACATATGTTTCTGTAAGCATTAACAAAGACGATAATAATATGTACAAAAAAAGTGTGCACAAGCCTTCATACAAATTGCATAGGAAAAAGGGTTACCCTGAAATATAGCAACTAATAATATGGAACACAAGAGGACATTACACCACATTTGTAAAGAAGCAACCGCTGTTATCTTTCAACTTAACTTGTGGCAAGCAGATGTGCCAGAAGCTAACAGCGACACTGCTATAATAGAAGTTGCGAAAAGAAGTGTGCTTAAAGAAAGCGAATTCTCAGCAGCTAGCGGCTACTATAACCATAAGAGTAGTGGAGAGAAAGTTGATAGCGCGTTATGCATGTCGGTCGCCTTGTCCCGTGTGTACTTTCCACGAACATTTTTCAAAAGCAGTAGCCAGACAAGAAATAAAAAGGGCCTTGTCTTATCTCCATGTACATTCTTATACATTATTACAATAACCAACCACAAAAGAAGTGAAAATAGGGACAAATACGAATAAAAACTGATGACGGAACGTGCTTAAAATTTTGTAAGTTTTAAGGAATCGCAAAATGTTAGACGGCAACGCAGGATTCTGTGGCCAACTGAAATATGCATGTATATGTGTATCTACATAGTATTCTTTTAAAGTATCACACGACATACATAACTTAATAATAATTATAATTATAATCTTACCCTTTTTAACAATGAAGTCTTGTAATAAAATAACTATTATCAGAGTTAATATGAAGCCTTATGAAATGAATATACAAATATACATTTTCTGGATGTACATATACTTGCAGATAAAGGTCCTTGTTATTACAACATCTTCTGTTTTGAATGTCAAAAGTGTTAAGATGCTGAGAAGTGGAGTGTATTGCCAGGTTCCTCCCTATCCTCTTGCGATGGGAATCTTTAACAATACAAGAAATATCTAAATATGCATACTCGCATGCAAGTGTATGGCGTGAGTCATGACACATTTCACCATTATACTTTCTCTTGGACCTTTTTATTAAGACAAAGTTCTTCAACACTCTATACAACTTAAACGTGCTATAAAGTTGTAATATTACTCTGAAACTCAGAGTCTGAATGTGTCTTCTTTACCAAAGAGAAGAAGAGTAGTCAAATATATAGAACTCGTAGCAGACTTTTGTAATAACAGTAACAAAGCTCTCCATGTGGCATACCATGAATGAGTTCACATTAAGATGTGTAATGTCGATAACGAGGTGAATGTGAGTTTCGAGTGTTCACAAAAAAAAAGTGTTTCTCTTCCCGTCTCTCTTTTGTAGGAGGAGGAGGCTCTGGGACAATTTACAAGTAAAAAGTTGGCGCGCATGTTGTTGACAAAGTGACGTTTCATTGCATTGTCTATAGTCTAGAAGTGGTCGGGCCATGCAACCTGCCGTGATCATCATCAACACTCATAAGTAGTTAGAGACATTGTTGGATTTTCTTCAGGGAAAGAGTTTTGTGAGAAAAAGAATGTAACAGCTTTTTGTTCTTTTGTCTGCTCTGCCTTGTCTCTTTTAACAACATCCCTGAATAATTTTTTTTCTTGAATACCATCATATTTGTGGTATATATTATTGTCGAAGCCTATCACGAATAATTTTCTTTCGAGCTAAAAAAAACTGTGATGTTCTAATTTATGCACAAGCCGTTTTAGTATTTAGGTAGATACTGCTTATGAAAACTAATATTTATAGTGAACCTATAATCAGGCATGCGTTTCGGTTTTCACTAATTTTCTGTGAGTTTAATATTTAATGATAAAGCGTGGTTAAAAATAGCATTGTCGTGTCTATATACTTTTCTTTAATCTATTTATTTTTTGTGGTTTTATTTATCAAGGATAATAATTAAAAAGCTTGGGATAGGTAAGTTGTAGGGTTTGCCGAAACTCATCGTCATTTATGAGTTTGTATTTACACTATATATATATGTCGGATATATTTTACCTGGGTAAATTTATATGCAGAATTGTCATACTATGAAATGAAATGACAGCAGCTATAATATGTAGGTAAGTCTTAACTACACTTGTTAAGTTGAATGTTTATCACAATATTTTTAACGGAAAAACTTTGAAATTAATTATGGTCCATATGTAGTAGGTAGGTACACGTATCGTCGATTGAATTAATAGCAACAATTTTAAAGGGTTTTCTTGTAGTATGTAACTTGAAGCCTTGAGGCTTTTGCAACTAGCAGCAGGGAATGGGAAAAATTAAAAGTGGAAAGTTTACAAAACTATTCTACTATCGATTTTGAAGCATAAGATACTGCATATCGAAAACGAAAAGCTGATCCACGCAAGATGTTCGGTGTGAGTGTATTACGTTATAAAATGGATGCCCTCTTTGCTAAGTGGTTAATATCTTCTATTAGTTCAAATGATATGTGCTTCACTTGTAAGAAGCGTTGGAGTGGACATGGAGTTTTTGCGAATGTGAAAATTACCATACATTAATATTTTATTACTAAGCATGTTACGTGATGTTCTAAACTTTTACTTTCAATGTGCAATTTTTCCATATTTAAAAATTACATTTGCACAAGAAAATACATCAATGTCAACTTTCTGGCGCACAGGTATTAATTAATATAACAGCAAGCACTATTTGAACTGGTGGAGAAAAAAGTATGAAAAAGTTTGCATGCGTTTCAATACATAAATGAATACTAAATGATGTCCATAAATTTTCATGAAATAATTTTGAACAAGGCAAACTTTCTTTTTCATCGACTGCATAAAGTGACACAGCACCTAATTTACAAGTTTAACGCACGGAGTGGGTCTGGAATATTAATGACCATGCATGCACTACACTCGGAATTCTCATTGTTCTAAGAAAATTCAACCGGTGTATGTTAAAATGTCACAAGGCAATGGAGCCTGTTGTGCCGCCCAGAAAATGATCATGCAATCAATTTTTTAGTGCAAAAAACAAACCTCCCTATCACCAAAATCATTCTTCATTGCGTTTTCAGGTCAGCATACACACAAAGACATACAATCTAGGTACAATATTTTAGTAGCTCATCGGTGGTCGGGGTCGTATTTACCACAGACGCAAAAAAAAAACTTTTTGTTCCGATCTGAAATTCAATGTACTTCGTGCAATACGTAGTAAAAGTAAGTAGTAGAAAGTAAAGCAATAGTAATAATCATAAGATATTTCATAATGATGTTATTGCAAGTTTTGAGGAGTTACACGGCCAATTTCCTCAACTTTCTAAATGAATATTACGTCGAAAGAGGGAGATAATAGAAAAACGTGTAAAGTGGGAAACTGCGAAGAGAAGAAGATATATAAAAACTATGTAAGAAACGATATTACGACAAACTGAAACGCATAAAAAGAATTGAATAAAGGAGTGTGTAAGTTTTTCCTTACAAAAACGTAATAATAACCATGTCAAGAGCATGAGCAAGCTGAAAGATAGTTCTTTTACAGAATAAAAAGTGGAGAAAAGAAGAATATGCTTTCTTGAACTTATTTTTCACCAAAATATTTGTAAGTTTCATTTTTATGATGTGAATGTACCTATGTACATACGGTATATAAGATGAAAGAAAAATTGATAATTAGAGACATCGCCATGTGTTAAAATGAGCAAAGTTTTCTCCAGCTTTTACCCTTATTGTTTTTTTATAATGCACTGAATAAAGCTTCTAGGTGAAGTTGAAAAATTGAGACTCTCGAGTTTGCCGTTTCTATAATATATATTATGTAGTTTAAGAAAACTGGATTTACAAATGGTACACGCCTTTACTAAAGCCCCGCAGCCATAACAAGTTACACTTCTTATACGTTGATCTGTCCATATCATTTTGGTTCATGACATGCAATTACGTGCTGTCATGTATGTGTGTCGTGTGTCTATTATAAACAATCCACCCTCTATTCTTTCATTTCTTGTCACTTTTCATTGGCTGTTCTTTTAATATGCTTATATAGTTTATTACCATACCATAAAAATGCCCAGTCAAGCTTTTGACAATTTCATGCATTTTAAGTCAATCGGTCAGTCATTCTGGAAAAGGATTCTAAAAAGGAGGGCACTTAATTACTTAATCTCATTACACTGATATCTTTTCGCAAAAAAAATGACAAGCTTTGTAGCTCTATAAATTAACGTGTTTATGTTGGGCACTTAATGAATAAAAAATTATGCTCATATAGTCAACTAATAATACGCATCTCCTCTGAGCATAATTATGTACACCAACCAGCCTCGTCTTTTCTCGAAAGCTAAGAAGGGGCCTCGTTGTAGACCTCGTTTTTTACGTACTTTTTGGCATCTACTCCATTTACTATAGCCATTTCAGTTCTAACTTTGGGTTTACAAGACGGTAATGCGTTTTTTATATTATGGTTATCTGGTTATGTGACTAGCTGGCGCGTGTAAATGGATGTTTAATAGAATTGCTCTATTAAGACTTTAATTGGAGAGTTACATAAAGATTTTATCTTCATCAACTCGCTGCAAAGTAGCAGCATCCTATCTTTGTCTGTGTAACACATTTTTTAAAATTTAACCTGAACTAGTGGATAGTGCAATGCACCAACCTACTAATGTATAGGTATTCCCAGTCATTCATATAATCTTTACTCACAAACAATTCAGAATATGGCATTATAAACGGTTCACCGCACAGGAATTAGATTAGTAGTCGCTCATCATTTCGTTATCTATCCATAGTCCATATATAATCTAAATGACTGGTTACATGAGAAATGATGTTCCATGTAACAAACTATCTTAGAAGAGTTGATTTTGCTAAAGCACTGCCTAAACTGTCTCAAACCTACACAATGCTATGCTCAAATCAGAACACCTATTATTATACAAGTACAGATATATGTACATACATGTTATGCACATCCATAATAAGTTATCAGTTCATTCAAGAACTACAACAGATTGTTATATATACTCACACTTTCTCTCTTTTCCTCTGTTTTAGGATTAATCCCGCAACCTAGATTTTCTTCTTCAGATGGTTCCAAGAAGTACCACTATCATCATCACTATCATGATGAGATAGAAATTGGAGCGGGAATGAAACGACTGGCAAGAAGCTATAGACATGAAAAGCACCCAACCCCTGCTCCTGCAGACGCAAATATCCTCTCTTCTTTGACCGGCCACCACTCTCGTCTCCCAACCAACAAGTCCGAAGCAGTATTCTCTACCGAGAACTCCACGGTCATTATCGCACAAATCGGCAGCAAAACATATCTTCCATGTGCCGTGAGAAATCTCGGAAGCGGTGTGGTAAGTTACAAACTTTTTATTTTCTAGGCCAGAAATTTTACAAAAACACTCGGAAAAAACTATGCAAATATATTTTAATCATTACTTGGTATACTGTCTACTTTTGCATATTGCGAGAAATTATGGCGTACATCATGAGTTTCATATTCTGTCAAGCGTAATTTTAATTACGCATCTGTAGGAAATTTAATTTAATTGTGGCTCGTGGCACCGTCCAATGAGGTCATAATGCAACCACTATACACACTAACTTATTTACTTTTTCCTTATAACCATACCGTAACCCGACTTAAAGCAACATAATATCTGACTTATTGGAGCATATTGAGTACGTATTTTGAATTCCATCTACTCGTGACTTATGACCGCTTCCAAATGAGGGTTACCTTATACACAGTAGGATAACTGCTTTGCTTTTTTACTTTCTCTTAGCACGAGTTTTCCGACCTGCATGAATGCCTATTACTGGATAAGAAGTCCATACTTTTGGGTAACAGCGCTTTACACTACAGCCTAAAGCAAATGCTAGAAGATGCGTTACATTCAGACGAGGAAGGAGCCTCCAGTTATTTGCGTGGCCATTCACCTGTGACTAATGCAATGCACGAAAAGTGTCTGGCTGAACATATTTATGTACACGCGCATATATCACGCGAAAACACGTAAATAAATACCTATAGTTGTATGCAGGTAATATTATGTACTTTTTGTAATCGTTTGTGCATACAAAAAGTATTTTAAAGCACTACTCAAATGTCATTACATCGTTATATGCATAAATATCTATCCATATCCGTTCAAGTTAAATCCGATTTGATGTTCACTTCATTGACTCTTGTAACCACTTTACAAAGTATGTATTCACAATTTGCTCACATGTAGTCGACTACACACTCATCATTATTATTCCATTTTCTGGGAAGCATTGTTGCTGACTTGTGAATACCACCAGAAATGTGCACCAAAGTTGTCGGACTATTAAAAGTGGATTGGATGTACAAAAAGTGGCTTTCACGAAGCATCATCATCGAATCAGTGATAGGATCAGAAACAAACTGTGAAAAAAAGAAACACAAAATATGTATGCTTGAACTAAGTAAGAAAGGTGTATTTCAATGTATATAATTCCGCATGTTAATAGAGCCTTGCCATTTTATAAAAGTGCCCAACGTTGAGTGCACTTGTTATCTACCAATGTGAAGTGTCTATACGATATTTCGTCTATATTTTATAAGCAAGTTTCATGGGGATAACATGTTTGTAAGCAGCTGTATAGTCAGCAGTACATCACCGCATCGAACACCAGAATACTACCACCACCGGCAAGATGCGTGGTTGTTGTTGTTGTCAGTTTTTTGTAACCTAACCGAGTAAAAGGAAGAAGAATAACCCATTCCCTTTGAATATAAAACGATGAAGCAATTCACAACAAAGAGAAGGAAAAGGAATAGCAAGTGAGCGAGAAAAAAAGGAAATGAAAGAAATCTCCATTTGAAAGGGTGAGGAATGTGAGAGGAAATAACCAAGTGTAAGGAAAATCAGGAAGGTAGACGCAGATATATTAGTGTGATGGGATAAGATCTCAGTTTGCCTTTTATTCTGCCACTGCCACCACCTTCACCACGATGTTTTTCTGCAGTGGTGATATCACAAAAACTACATGGCTATAACAAACTCGCTCTCACTTACTTCCATTTTATTATTATTCTAACTGTCGGAAAGGAAATATAGAGCATCTTCTTTCCCCTGCTACACAAAATAAATAGTAGTTCCATCAGTTGTAAATGCAATAGGTATACATATACGATCAGATGGGTTACTTGGAAATGGCTATATTTGTACACATTTTTACGTACATCTCTCCTTTGCCCATGACAAACACACCATTTCCTATTTTGCCCACGCTCACTTACATATACAACAAAATAATTGCAATAATGAAATGCTATGCTATTGGTGTAGTTTATAGATCACACACTCGTTTTCAAAAAAAAAGGATAAAGGAGTATTGCAGGAGCACTTAAAAATGGGAAAAAATAATAGTGTGTGTAGTTTACCGAGAAAACGAAGACACTACATAACACCTAGCGGGAGAAAGTGTCTAGATAAAATATATCCACTGATTATATTCCAAAGCCAGCGAGTACATCATTTTGGCAGAAAGTAGAATAATATATAGTAAGTACATTTGTGTTTTGCGGAAAAAATTGTCTGTATGCGTCTACATTTTTACTGGGCTCTTTTGCAACGAAACAGAAAAGGCGGAAGTAGAAATAGCGAAACCGGAGGGTACACAATAGGCAACACTGCTGTAAGATTCGTACAGACGCATTATTGCAAAATAATAAGCCGTGTGGTAGGTATCTGTCTGCTGAAGTTTTGTTGTGTAGGAAGCTCTTGTGCGTATTATTACTCGAAAAAGAATGGAGTATCGCTTTACCCCATATCATTCAGCTATACAGCTAAAACTTGTAGACTCCATACATTCTACTTTTTTAGCATCCTTACTGAACTCAACAGCGCTCAAAACTTATCGTAAAAGTAGGGAACACGTTACTTACACGTTGTGTGGTAAAGGTGGCATAGTAAATTTATGCATGTACCCATATAAAAAAAGGAGTTGTGTGTTTCGAAGGCTGCTTTGGAGCACTAGAAAGGCTGGTAGTCGGAGTTGTAGTAAAGAAGGAGAGAGCAAAACGCAGCAACTATCCTCATGAATCATGTCCTTTCACGCCATTGCCATTAGACTTGGATAATAAATTCTAATGTTTATGAATTTCCAAACCACTAATGTTAGTTTTACGTATAGTATTTGGTGTTTTACTGTGCGCAAGTGTTGCATGTATACATACTTGTAGACGGTCTAGTGTACCTAACTGTTTTCCTTTTCTTTTTTTCATAATAATACATCTATACTTTGTAAATTCATGAGTAGGGAGATGGAGTATTTACAATATATTATGCAAGTGGTTCTTCCATCTCTCATTATTTGGGCAAATAATGGAATCAACAAACGAAAAATCAGTTTTTTTCGGTATTACAAACTATAACGGCAAGATACTGCAGTATATACACTGTATATGCCTGTATGGATGGTTCTCTCTGTTCTCTCCAAGGTGTCTTGTCTTCAGCATCTCCAGTCTCCAGACAAGTGGGGCAGAAAACTGACTTCAACAGTGGGTAGTGTGTAGGGTCGGTAATGCCACTGGCTTCGTATGGGAAATGACAACAAACATCATCAGCAGAAATAACAAACACTTTGAACAAGCACCACCGTGAAGCAACCAAGTTATCAACATCATCATCTTCGGCATCGTCATCATTATTATTCCGGAAAAATTGGTAGGGGTTTGT
The DNA here is from genome assembly GCA_034700685.1 of Willowsia buskii. Lineage (NCBI taxonomy): Eukaryota > Metazoa > Arthropoda > Collembola > Entomobryomorpha > Entomobryidae > Willowsia > Willowsia buskii. The sequence continues at coordinate 1,805 of JAQIXW010002122.1, read as the reverse complement.
TTAATAATGAAGTTGGAAGAGGTGGTTCTCTCGCAACCAGTAGTCTAGTTTAAATGTGTCATGGATGAATGCATTTGAAAATATATGGTAAGTAGTGTGTGTGTGGTGGTGTGTGGGAAGTAGATACGAGAAATAGAATACAAAATCGCGGCAATTGTTGTACTTACCTTGGCCGCTTCCTGAAATGACTGGTGTGGCGGTAGTGCTGGTATTGGTACGGTTGAATGTTTTGTTGGTGCTAGTAACTTTTTTGCATCATTTTCCAGTGAAGTTTCATAAAGAACTCAAGAACCCGAAAATATATTTGATATGCAAATTTGTATGATTTCACGACTTTATATACTACCTCACAGCTACTACTACCACTATCATCCAAACTACTTTGTAAGGTACGGACATTGCGATGTGCTATTTGGTCGCTGGAGAGAGAAATGGTGTTGCTGGCGGGATATGCATATGACATAAGTTTATACAACTGTTATGTATCTACGTAATACGTATTCTATTCTAATTCTGAAGTAGTTGCTGGTGTTCCATGTATATGTATATAAAGTAGGCTTTCCCCTTTTCCTGTAGCACTGCATCTCATGGTACTTGGAAGATTATAAGGCTCACTCGAACAAATATGGTGGATGCTATCATAGAATTTCTGATGGGTTTTTTACAACCTGTATACTACGCTCCTCTATTATACCGCGTGTGTAGTGGGAGAGAAAAAAGTAAGTGCATTGCCATCATCATCATTATAGTGGCTCTCTCCTTTCTGCATCATATCATAATAATAATAATACTTTTCTTTCTCTGTATCACATTCAATGCAATGAAGTAAGAAAATAAGAGGCAACTATTTCTTTACTAATGTCTGTAGATGATGGTTGTTCCCATTTTCTTTGACGGTGACTAAATGGCATATATACTCTGTTGGCAATAATTTTTTTCTTCCTCGTCTTCCACCATTTTTTTCTCTCTCTTCTTCTTCAGAAAAAATGAAGATTCCTCTTGCGGTATCAAAAAGTAAAAAAGGAAAAGGAAGAGTCTAGATTTTTTTCTGTACCATGTGAGCTGGGTAGTATGGTAGTGTGTCCTGAAGATGATACAATGATGCGACGGAGAACATACGTGGATAGTGAATGTGCTCGTTCACATACTGCATTTTAATGTGAACAGTAAGTAAAAAGCTGCTAAAAGGACTGAGCTGAAGGACGAGTTTCAAAGGCTCGTCCCTTTGTGGCTCCCTTCGGGAATTCTCTGAGAGACAGTGGTAATATTTCTGGTTGTTAGTAGTGGTGGGCAAGCATGGAAGTATGCAGTATAGCTTACATGTACATTTATCAGAGCAAAAGATTATAAACAAGCGAAATGAAGGAGCTTTCTTTTTTAGAAGTAGAGTAAGAAAAAAAGGCGATATGAAATAAGCATGTTTTCTACCTCCTCATCTGTACCCGCATATCTACGTTGTAATAACCATATGTGCCGACACTATTTTTTGATATGATGATGATGATAATATTATCATTACTATTACGGTTATTGCTGATATTATGATACTGTATCATCATCATCATCATTCCAAGTGTGTTGTTTATACTTTCACTTAAATGTACACAGAAGCAAAAGGGCTCAGTTTATAGCGATAAGAAAAACCATGTCCACCACCTGGCACACATACATTCCCACAAACAGGTTTCCATATATAGAGACTTGGAGACTGATGTAGTTCTTTATCTCTATAAAAACATGTATTACAGGACACAGAAAAGTTTACTTTGTTGCTGCTGTTTTACATTATCCCATCTATCTGTTTA
>JAQIXW010002121.1:0-16553 GCA_034700685.1 Willowsia buskii | reverse complement strand
ATATATTGCATACAACACAAGATGAAGGTGAAAGCTCCAAGCGAAAAACCAGCAGCACCTCTTTTTAAATAGGAGACGGAAAATGTTACTTATCAAAATTAAATTCTAGTGAATGGTTATAGTCAAAGGCTTGCATGTTTGTTGTCACTTGTTTCTATCACAGACACCGATGGGGACATTGTACACCCCTTTTATGCCATTCAAATATACCTCCTCCAAAAATATATATCTTTATTTTAACTCTGATATTGTATGAATGATATAAAATGCAGTTTGTTTGTACCATTCTACTTTCCCCAAAAGTATCACTCTTAGAAGTATAGTAATTGTGCTAACAAGTTCAAGGCAGTTACATTGCTTACATGTAAAGTCACAGAAGCGAATGTTTGTACTTATAAATTTTCACAGGAAGGAACGTCAGGTTTCATTTTAGATGAAAATCTATACGGATTTTACAAAGTTACACACTCTCGCCCATTTCGTCTCCCTTTCGGACTTTTAGATAGTCTTTGAATATATTATACGTTGATGACTCTGATGTATTATTGCAGTAGTTATCCTTTAGATGAGGGAAAAAGGTTTGTATGAAGGTTGAGAGCAGAATAGAGTAGGGAAAGGAACAAGCCAATATGTAGAATCAAAATAGGGAAAGAAAGAAATATAGTGCAGCGACGGCTCCTAAGATAAATGTAATGTGAAAGTGTGTACGCATGATGATGTATGTATAAATTTGGTACGATGCACACACATTTGCTCCAAGTTTACGAGGAGAAATCCATTAGCGATGATTGCATTGTTGCAACAAGTTGGTTTGCTTACGTTACCTATTGCACACATTCACATAGTTTTTCGGGTGGTTCATTCATGCCGCTCCTCTGCTTCCCTTCTTCTTGATTCAACTTTGCTTTATTTCCTTAAACTGATGAAATGCTCTAGGGAGTGTGATACACTCGTTTTTTGTGTGCGATTTTGCAGACTTCGTCTTTCACACAGCTTATGCTTCCTTTTACTCTGTTCATCTTGCTCTTTCTTGAATAGGTATCTTGTTTGACTCACCAACAGAACCGATCTATGCAGAACCAGACATTGACTTTGTTGTGAGTAAAACGGTGTGTAATACACTTAAAAACATTTATCGACCCACCACCGTGTGCGATGCATTGAGGATGAACGAAAAAGGGAAAAGAACTTACATCAACTATAACACCACAATGAGTCAAGACATGCATAAGTACGTGCAATAGTAGAGTGTATCTTTTCTGTGAGGAAGGTTAGTTTTATCAAGCAAGTTTTAATGGTTACAGACAACTAGACAAGAACTCGTATGGAGAATATTATGGCATAACATAAGTCTACTTGCCAGAAAATTAATTAATTTTTAATGAGCCAGCTGCTCTCTCTTTTGGTTGCATTATGTTCTTATCGTGGTCTCTCTCTTATCGATAAATATCATATTATCTTTATGAGACTTGAAAGGGAACGCAAGCAAACTATGAGCTTTCCAGTAAAACTGCTAACCGTAACTTGGGCTTAGTGTTGTGTAGTCCACCATTACGATATGATACATAATAAAAGTTGAACTTTTATGGGATTCGATGGTTTCTTTAAAATGTAAACCGGAATGGGAAGGGGATAGCAAGGAGAAGCAAAGACAATTCTTTCACTTTTACAGTATTTCAGATTGCCCGTGTTTCATACAAGTACAAGAATTTGCAAAGTAATTTATTATTGATTATTATGAAGTTAATCAGTATGTGAAGTTATGAAACTACCAGGACTGTAAACCTTGCCGTAGTTCGTACGATGTGTATATAAATTGTATATTTATCCTTGTCTATGTACTTAAACTTCAAATAGATATTATTTATTGTGTCCTGATAGAGAAGGCTATCTAATGTCACATACCTTCCTATATAGTCATACAATGAATACTTTACTCAAACCAAGATGATGGTATTTGTACATACGAATATTACATATAAGGACAAATTAATCATATCCAGGAAGCCATTTATTACACAAACTCCACATACACGCAATCTCTGCAGACCGCAATATCAGGTATTATAAGCTGACAAACTGTAAGAACGCCATTGCCGTACTGCCGCTACCGTACATTTTGCTGCTTTTTTAATATGTTGACAAGACAAATGGGAATGGGGCAAATTGTCCAAGATTTCTTTAAATCTGCAGACTTGACTCGGCTAAAGCTTCTTGAGTACATGAAAGCTGCACAATATTTTTGCTTCTCTCGCCTGCCATTCTCCTTTCCCTTCTGATAAGTTTATCATAACAATGCATACCTATAGAGTACACGGTTTCACATCACTGCTACTTCATAAGCCAGGCCAAGGAAAGTGTTGCCAGCGAGCGGTCTCATAGACATCAAGAGAAAAGAAAAGCATCAGAGGGAGAGAGGAAGACAAGAGTGATGCATCATGACTCCAAACATTTGTCATAGTGCTCGCCTGCTTCTATTTCCACAACTGGATTGCTCTCCTTACTATTCATAGATCAACAATGCAGAACAGAAATAACGTTGAGCTATTCTAAAAAAACGGAGCAAAGTAAACCCTTAGTATATAGTAGTCACAGTCAGAGAAAGGAGAATTTTTTTCTTGCTAGTAGCAACTCCGCTCCTGCTGCTATTTGTCCTCCCTGTGAATCATGCTGTTAATGTTGTAATGGCATGTATAATATTATTATTACACCTATGTTGAATTTTATAAAAAATATATATACATCTTCAAAGCAAAGAGCCATATTTTCTTTATGAGGCAGCAGGAGGAAAATCTTTTGAAGTACAAAGATATACCGTACCTCATGGAGAGAACGCTCCTCCATAATCTGATCTAAAGTCGGTTGGTTGGCTGAGAGTTATGATATACAGAGGCATATAGATATAAAAGTAATGATAACAATATTGTGACTGTGAGTATAAAAGCGAGAATGTACGGAATAGGAACCGACCGTAAAACAGCCACGGAATATCAAGTCTAGTTCTTCATATGTGTGAGTATACAGAGAAGATACGTAATAGTAATAATAATGCTGTGGAGAAAAAAGGAACACGGACGGCGACACACACACAACAACAAGAAAGTGTTGTAGGACATTTTCTCATACATTTTAAGATACAATACACGGAGGAGCTGGCGATACTGGGAGTTTACCAAGGCGGACAGCCTTCCTTCCCTTTTTGAATATATAAATTGTTTCTCACAAAAGGGAAACCACATCGAGGCGGAGTCTGATTCCAAATTCGACGCTCCATTCGAGACCCGACTGACGATTAGAGGTGACTCGACCTCGTAGTCAAACCAGCCATGCGTTCTCATACACTCTTGCTCTCATACCCATGCTGTTCATACACAAACTACCGAGCTTCTTTATACCTATGAAGATTCTTCTCTCTACACGATACACACACGGCTCTCTATTCTCTCATCTTTTTCTTCCCTTCCCCTAACTCTCTCTCTCTCTGCACTGTTCCTTTACTCTGCAAATATAAACCACCAGTTTTAGCAGAGTAGAAAATCTTGATGCTTCTGTTTTATTATGCTTGTGAGCTTTATAAGTTTATGCACATACGAATGCAATGCTTTCGTTTATTCCTTGAATTCCTTATTGTCAATGGCTTATAGAAGCTCATAAAAAAGAGCTATATAGGGAAACTAGATGTTAAAACATACAGAAAAAATGTAGGAATGATCTTGCAATTTGGAAGATGTACTTTATTCTATACTATTATTTTATTAAGAACTATATGATTATTAAAGTTATACGATGTATACATGTAAATGTATGTTTCATGATATTAGTATCTCGTATATAATATACCTACTTATGCAATATATATGTGCTTACGTATCTTCATAAGAGAATCCAGTCTTTTCTTGCAAAAGTAAATAATTTCTCCAGGCAGAGTCATCATGATCGTCCAGAGATTTTTGTAGACTTGAATTCATACACTCACATGGAAAAACATATAAAAGCTCAGAGTGATACCTCTTTTCTTGTTAGATCAACTAGTCACGGTGGTGGTGCACAATCTGAAGAGATTCGATGTGATGTGGCGTGTGTGTGAGAATGTTGAAGCCTTCTACTATTGTTGTGTTGGCGAATAAGCATGCAAGCATACATGTGTCATTGTGACATGTGTGTATTCATACGTATTATGTAAATCAGCTTTTCTTACTTGTCCTCACTCGTCGCCTTTTGCCTTGAAAGATAAGATGCCTCTTCTCAAGCGTAAAGCTTAACGGATGATGCGAAAATGAAACGAGAATTTTACTATAAAAACCTATGTTTTCTTATGACTTTGTCCAGAATCACACAAAACTCGTATCAAACTAATATAGAAAATATATGTATGCATAATATGTACCTATTGGGATCAAAGGGAATATTGCAAAGCCCCGTGTGATTATCATGACAATGTATGTTCATATAATGTGTATTTGACCAGTGTAAAATGTTTTACAAGCCCAAAGTATAAGTTACGATTTCGTTGGATTAAATATAAAACGCCTATTTTGAGTGTGTATGATGATGAACCAGTAACAGTTTTTAGAATTTTATTTTTTAATTCCAGTTGTTTATTCAAACCTAATTTAATTAAGTATTTTGACAATTCAAATCTCTGAAAATTGTAAACTCAAAAAATCAATTTACGTGATCATTGATGAATATACTATGACTATGTTTTATACACACCGAAGTTTAAGCAAAAAGCAAACCCGGAACTATTAGTTAAGTTTAGTGTGAAACTGAGCATTACGCACAACATCTTTTTATCTCACTCAAAGAATGGCATGATTTTTATTTTTAGTGAAAGTTGCAAAGAAAATTAATCACTGTGCTACTGCAAAAACTGAAAAATCATTGTATTCAATAAAAACATAGTTTACTAACTGCATTTTAAACAAAATCTTGAGTGAATTTTCTTGCTCACAATTGTAACTCACTTCGTTTTACCATGAAAATTCATTTGTTTTACAGCCATAATGTGTGTGACAACAGAACGCAACTAGTATGGTTTTTCCTCATACATCTCGTTTTTATGTAAAAAGTTCACTCAATTTAGAACTTTTCATTGGATCACGATCACACGTTTATCTTCCCATCTTGTACATCATTGCACATGTACAAATATACAACTCCTTCTCTGTAGGAATCGCGAAACCCAAATTTCATTATGAGCATTCGTATCAGAGTTTCAATTCAAAAATCAACAAAAGCAATGAAAAAGTAGCATGTGCATATAATGCTTCAACTTTTGCATCATCATGAACGCTTACATGTAAACCGAATGGACCAAACAACATCAGTAGGCAAACAGACAAGCAACCAGTCAGACACATTTTTTAGGCAACTTGAGAACGTTATAAAATAATATGCGAGGGAATCTATATGTGTGTGTTTTAGCTAAAGTTATATATTATACGATACTGATTGCACTAAACATACTTCACACAATCTCATGTACGAAAACACTCTTTATACTTGTACATATATGTGGAATGGCTTGATCATATAAATTTGAAGTAATACAGAACAATATTGTATGAATATATTACGTGTTACATTATCAAGAGTGCAGTGCAGAAAAGCAGACTTGAGGAGAAACACTGGTTCAGGGAGCACATAATATAACAAACAGCCCCATACAACTCTTTGCAGTGGTTCTCCTCACATTTTCTGATATTCAGCCCTTTACTACTTGTTTTCAGAGCTCGCAGAGGAGGCTGCTTGCTGGGTATGGCTTGATGGTTGGTAATACAGGAGAATGTTGTTGGGTCTGGCTCGCTCGGGGTTTTGTTAGATAGAGACTAAAATTTTCTTCTTTTTCGTCTACCCACTAGACATATACACGATACTGTTGTGTGCAAGTGAGTGAGCTCAGCGAATGATCCTTAGCTTTGCTCTCGAAATAAAAACTCTCACAGTCACTTTACTACTTTGCTGCCACTCTAGTATCCCTTGGTATTACGTCCAGCTGACATCAGTCAGTACTTGGCTAACCACCATTGCCCTTCGACTGGCAAGTAGCAGAAAACTAGTAGTATATCCTTACCTGTTTACCTGTTCACATGACTTGCGGAACAACGTGCTCGCAAAGAAAACTCTTCAAGAGACTTATACAACTTATACAATAAACTTGAGTAAAACTGTTCACAACTCGTGAATTTCTGGAGAAAAAAAATTGAGCCCTGGAAAACACGGATCGTAAGCTCTGGTAGTGTGGGTATTCCTATTTTTTGCTAATTGATTGACACACATTTGATATCTGGGCAGTAGCACCGGTATCACTCATTACCACCTGCAGAAGGCAAATGATACCTGCATCAGAATTTCCTCTCCATCTGCCTATCAACTAATTAAATACGTTTATCTCACAACCACCACATTGTCACCACACAACCAGCAGCATAGTTGCTTGTCTCTGCTATTTCCTTCCCATGTGCTCCTGTGTGTAAAATAAAATAACTGACAAAACTATTAAAGATAAAGGGAATCCAAGAAAACAGGATTCTTTCTAGTAAAACCGAGCAGAAGAGGAAAGAACGAATGAAACGCGCAGAGTGAAAACCTGGTTGACTTGTCCTTGCCGGTTGCTACTTATCTGTTTTATGCATAGATGTATGCGGACTATCCTGTTTTTTATTCCAAATCCAATTCTCCTCGCAAGAATTAGTGATAAGATTTAACTGGAAACTTCCTCGATTTTCTCTGAAAAGCGCAGTATATAAAATTGGTCTACGTTGGATCAAAGTAAGCTGATGTTATAGGGGCGAAAGTGACAGTGCCATGCTACAAAAAAGGACATTGATGGGTAAAGTGAAAAAGACATTGTACGAGATCTGAAGGAAGTTGGTTTTTTTCTACTGTCAATTAAGTGATAAGTACTTGAAGCTATCTCTTGTCTGGAATAAGTTACTGGAAACAGATTCGAGGGAGAAACGTTATAAATTTATGTATCACTATCTTCATTTCAAGATTATCGTGAAACGTCCCACATAATTACTGTTGACCCCTGAGACTTTTTTGATTCGCGCAAGTGAATGTTCTCGGTCAGGAGAAGTTGCATACGATTGCGATTTTTTAGATGACACATTTAGAAATGTGATGATTGCAATGAGAGAGGACAAATTATTGCAAAAATTCTCGTCTGATAATAATTATTAGCATTTTTGCATATCTCAGTGTTAATTGCGAGCATATTTATTTATGCTTCAAAAACTTTTTTTCATAACTTGTACGTGACAAACTTGACAAAACATTTTGTCGTCGAGTCGATATTGAACTTTATATTGCGATTGACACTGTGCTGGTGTTGAAGATATGATTTTTGGTTATCAGTGATTTTTATGACTCATGATTTGATGGCGATAGTATAAAAATAATATCACGCATGAATGCATGTTTGCATTTCAATGCATTTTTCTGCGTATATCACAGACTACGAAGAAAAAAAGATTACGAGACATGGTGCGCTGAAAAAGACGAATAGTGATAATAAAAATACTGAGATATTTACTACAACAAGTGGCAAAGGATGAAGAGATAATTCAGTGGTAATGAGGCGAATTATTACTACTTCTTGGTCTCCTGTTTTCCTATCAGTGTTGCAAGGTTAACTTGAGGCGACTTTTCTCACTTCGTGCAGCAGCTCTTCATAATATGATACTCCACAAGAAGTAATGTGAGGCAAGTAAGTCAGAAAAAAATGTTATTACTCTTTTAATTTCTTTGCTGTCGTCTCCTTATCATTCGCATAAATCCAAAAAATGTCTTATGTATCTCTTGTACCTATACTATGTACCTATTAAAATCGTATATACCTACGCTAAAACACTTCGCGTGTGCCCTACACACGAAAATCGTAATAAATAGGCAGGTAAAGCTTATCTGACTTGGGTTTTTGCTGGGATTCTTATGCTTGAAAAGGTAAAAAGATCATAAATTTTCATGGAACGCGAAAAAAACTGGTGTTGTCTTCATCATATTCATTAGTGGTAGCGTTTTTAATAGCATCAGAAGCATGGTTATCTTTATGAAATACATGAAGCAGATTACAATCCGCAGCAGTTACTAGAATGTAGATAAATGGTGTAGACCAGACTGGATTGAAACACACTGACATTATAATGAATCTAATCCAAATATTGAATCCAACTATTTTGCATGCTTTAATAACTCTGAGGTGATTTTTTAATGTCACACAGTACCTTATTGCACATGCGCAAATATTTTTTAATATTTTTAAAATTTTACCAACTGGAGCAGTGAAAGGTAAAGGTAACTTGTGAGATATACAAAGATTATAAAGTATGTAACTGTTGGGGCATTGAGAAAAGGTAGAGATAAAAGGTTGTCTATCGTGTTTGTATATTATGTGCTATCACACTTGGAGCTGATAATAATTTTAGGTATATCTTTGGGTCAACATTTCTGCCTCTTTATCTCATAAAAAGCTATTCTCAGGTGACGTGATTTATAAGCTTCCCTGCTTAAAATAACATCATTACAATATTTGATAACTATACTGCTCGTTGATATTTCTATTGCTGCTCTGCTGTTGCTCATAAAGCCATTCAATGATTATCTTCCAGATCTAGATTGTAGCACATACCAAGACGTCAAATCAGTAGAGTCAACAGAGTAGATATCAAAGCAATAAAGTTTTAAACAAAACCTTGAAATCATATTGAGCTACATTATTCACATACCTTTCACGATTTGAAAATTAATGCTTAGCCCCAGTCCTATTGTCACTGACCACCTACATACTCAAGACATTTTTCAGAGACAAATAAAACATTTCAAGACTTCAAGACGTTCAAAACTGTTATAAATAAACAAAAGCAAATGATAATAATCATACATTACAGGTTGCAGAAGCTATAATCAATAATAGTTTTTGCATAAACAATCTACGCCATCGTCACACTTGACTGGGATATTAATTAATTTGTTTACTTGTTTATTGAGCATGATGTTCGTGCATGATAGTAGTCAAGTTCTAGTAATACGAGATACTTCCAAGTCATCCTTGGTTAGTGTTCCATCCTCACAATTAGCACAAAATACGTGATTCCGATGTTTTCTGATCATCAATAAATATATTTCGAGTGCTCATCACCCAAACTATCATCATCGCATTTATTACAAACATATTATGCATAATATGAAACCATACCATGATCAGATACATCATGTTAATAATTGAAATGATATGCTCCTCGTTTTTAAGGAAATCGACCAAATATTTAACACTGAACAACAATACCAACATTAAGGCACATAGATGCCCTCTTGTCAAACGAATGCTTATGGCATAGCCACTTTATAAGCAACACCCGTAAAAAACAAAGACATGCATATACTACTGGCTGTTTTCAAGATGAGCACTTTAGCCTTTGCTTACCAAAAATTGAATCATAAATTAAGTACATATACCACGAAATATATGTGTGTATTGTGTATGTACCTCAAACTTTTCTCGATATAACTCCTTGTTTTATCTTTATACGCCTTGTTTGACAGAGTAAAGCGAGTATACCGATTTTATGCTATAAGATTAAGATTTGATCAAGTCTCTTTTTTATTCTTTACAGATTACCGACAAACGATACTTCAACCGATACGATTTTTTCATGATACGAATTTGGCTGCAAGTCGGAACGAAACTGAAAAGGAAATAAATCATTTAATTTATAAGATACCCGACTACACCACCAACACCGAGTTTACTGAGAATACAAGTTTGATAAGAAGCAAGAAAAAATGCATCTTGCACTATCAAAATAAGTAATTGCAATAGAAAGAAAATCAAGCATCTCAATCTTTTTTTGTGACCAGAAACTACTACTTGTTTGCTGCTTCTGCTACATTTCACATTACTGCAAAATCTCATTCGCCCCAGTATTACTAACAAGAGACCTTTACAGTAGATAAATAGTATAGTATAAAAATGTTCACAACCAATTTTGAGCATATCCTTCATTCATTTGGAAATAAAAGCAAGAATAACAAGTATAATATATGATAATTCTGAAAACTGAATGAAATCAGCTAGATTTTTAAAATAAAGAATAAAGAAACTAGATCAAATAGATATAAATCAATTCAAGTGAGCACTTCTAATAATTTCTCAGTATTTTAAAATATTCTTTACATCATCACCTGTGTACCGATTCGTGTGAAAACTACTTTGTTCTCATTGAACCACTTCATCATAACGGAGTTAACGCAAGGATTTGTTCCAAGATCACTTGAGGGTGCCAAAAGAAGAAACAAAGAAAGAAGCCCTACAAGTACACAAACAAGACGAGGCAGGATAAACTGAAAGGTTTTACGAAACCGATTTTCCTAGTGCGCCAGAAAAAGCCTCCAAACTGTTGTTCGAATCATTTGTCAACATTTCCCCCTCAAAGGCCGACGACATGTCAGACCTGCCGCAAAGTAAGTATTTCAAATGTACACTATTATTATTTTAAAGTCTTGAGTAGAGATAAGTATTTTTGTATGTAATTCATACCGACTTGAAGCCTCCCAAGTTCTTCCTGTTCATTTTAAAATAAAATAAACAATCCGGTGAAGAAGGCAGAGACCGTCAGCAAAAATTACTACTTTAATTTGCAAAAACACCATAAATAAGGCAAGCTTTATTGTTTAATGATCCTTGATGGCTTGTTTAAGATAAGAATCAAGCAAACTACGCTAACTTCATGGTTGGATAAGTGTAAACTTTACATTGTATAATCCACGTCAATAATATGCATGAGAGATGATTAACATCCTCTATGTTATTTGGCCCTCTTCAAAGAAGACGCTACTAAACTGCAGAATTTGTGTTTTTCTTAAACAGTAACTGTAATGTCGGTGCGCAGTGGTGTTAAGATTTTAGTAATTGAGATGAAGACGTGTTTCCCGCACGCTGCTCATGCTTTTTTCCAATTAGCTCTTGCCAGGATAAAGTGCATTTTACACTTAACAAAATCAGACATCGGTTAATAATCAGTAAAGCTAGCGAACTTTGCTATAAATGTAGCATAAACAGTCTCAGCTTATCTCAGGTAAATATCGCGGATGAATAAGAATGAAAAACCGCATGCAATTTCTTAATCTTATTCATCAGCATCGTTATCAGTGTAAATCAGCAGCATCCTTATCGGTAGCACAAAAACGTCCATTAATTACTGCAGCAATTGCAAGAGGAAGTCTTGAATGAATAATCATTACTATAAATATCGTTAGATACACATTTATATATTTTTAGAAACATTATGATCTAGTTAACAATGTTGTGAACTCGCAGAGCCACTAAAATGGAGTCATTAAACTTAATTAACAAGATGTATGTAATGAAACAGTATGGGGATGCGTGTAATTAGATTAAGACTGGGATTCTATAGTTTGATGCATACGTTATATCAGCCTATACATTTAACAATTTCCACTGTTCCTTTTAGAATTATGCACTGTGCATAACTTCATAGGTCAGGTCTCTATCATGCACTTTTTATAGCTCTGCTCTACCACAGCTCTCCCGCCGCCACTATTCTGTTATTGACTATTATCATAATACTCAAGATCAACCAAGCAATTAGTATAATGGCTATCAGGAGGGTACATGTGCTGATGAGATACGATGATGGAATGCACTAGCAGTATAGTAACATGAAGCGAACTATTTTATGTTTTTTAAGGGAAATAACGCTATTATATATATTTCATAAATACACTTTGTATTCTATAAGTTTTTTTTTTCGCAAAAAGGGCGATAACAATAACAATTAATGCAAATTTATGAGAGTGCATTTGTTGTTAAATGTGCAACGCTTAAAAAATGTATACATGCACACACCTACGAACACACACGATATCTATAAAAAAGTTGAGAACAACTTTAGGAAAGGGCTGCTGTTAAAAAAGTCTTTGGTAACTTACGCGTCTAAAAAATGTTATAACATTAATATAATGCTGATGCACATCCTTTTTCAAAAGAATAGACAAAATCATACGTGCTTCATGACTCCTGCAAAAATGCAATCATAAAGACTGGCTGACGATGCTGCTGGTGAATCGTTGAATGTGGGTTCAAGAGTTATTTTTAAGTTGCGAATAATTGTGATCACCTAAATAAAAAGTAAAACAACAGATACGGGAAATGTTCTTTGCATTTAATGCTATATAAGAAGTGTTTACCTATGTACTTGTGTGTGTCTGGTTTGCAAAAGTGATAAAAAATCTCTAGATGGTCGATTATTATGCAAGTGCAGTAGTGTTTCTTGAGATGTTCACATTTTTTTAGATACGCAGGTCGCCAGAGAACACATGCTCGCTTTTAGCATCGAAAAAATATTATGTATGATAAGTAACGATCAATTTATTCTGGGTAGTTTTCAGTCCAAAAAATGTAGATTTTATTTTTTGTAAATTATAATATTTTGCCCTTATTTAAGAATATTATGGCGTAAGGCATTTGACAATACATCACGTATTAATAGCATGCCTGCATGGATGCACTTCTCTTAGCTAACTGGCCTCTGTATCAGTTATTTTAGGATTAAAAAAGCGGCAAAAAATGTGTTACGTGTGAATTATATTGAATGGATAGTTGTTAATTCCTGCTAAAGTCTTAATTTTTGCACGTAAAATTTCAGGTTTTCCTATGCCTTGTAGTAAGTATCAATAAATTAACGCCAGGAGAATGGCTAATTAGAAAAATAAAGTGGATTGAGCTTCTGCGGGTACGCAATCACACTCAGCAGGAGATGTGTAGATACACGATGTGCAACAAATGCTCTCGGTTTTTTCCTTTTAACATTTTTGCGCGTCTCATAATAATATGATAGAACTCGGTATCATTTTGATAATTTCAAGCTGTGAAATGTATATGATTGCAATTTAAACGCGGAGACATAAATCAACTCATCATCCCAAGTCACTAGAGAGTAAAAATGGCATACGTGTGTACAGGGCATGAGCTGGTTAGTCAATTTAGGTATATAATATGAGCATTTTATGTTTAAACCCTTTCCTCACTTTTTGCCCACACGTAACACTATACGGTTATTCGTCATGTGTATTCATACATAATATCTACTATATGCATTCATACAAGTTTCGCGTTTCAGTCTGTGTTCTCCACTGTGCAAATTTCCGCTGATATCAACTCATTACACAAAGGCTAATTAACATTTTTAAACATTTGGAAAACCTGCTAGAATCGGAAGTACAAGTGATGATGAATGTGAATTATGCAGTTTGTAAGCGAAACCGCAATGTGGCAAAGATGCAAGCTGTTAATCTACTACTATATACATGCAGAAATGCTCAACATACGGCGACGGTTTAGTATCGACTCTACTCAACCTGCTTAAAAAAATAATGCTCAGTTTACACTTCAACATTAACCATGTTTATCTATTATTATGGATGTAGTGCGCTCGTATGCCTTCTTCTTTTTTCAGCAGCACGGGGAGTTCTTTTTTTACATGCTCTCTTTGTGTGAAGGTTTGTGCTCCGGGTTCGTAATGAGATGGCTTAATTGCTTATTTACACAAAAAAGGAGTTGTTCGACGAGGCTGGGTTGTTTGTGGTGGTGGTGGTGGACTGCCTCTCGTTTTGCTCCTTTCGATTATCTAGTCAAACTGCTGATTCACCACGTCCAAGAAACCGTGAGAGTTTTTTTGTACTTCTGTTTTGACCGGAAAATAATGTTTTCCGGTTGTCAATCATGATCTTTAAGGAGAGAACTTCTTAATCTATTCATGCCTCACATTACCATTGTTTAACTTGTGTTCGCATACAATGTAAGCTTATCAAGGGACATGGTGATTTATTGCAGTTTACAGTAATTACGTATATAAATAGGAGTATACCTATGATCACTGAAGTTTTCCTATCTATCGATTACTTATCAAGAGCTATTCTATGTATCATTGTGTACGTAACAAAATGACAAGAGATACGGAATACTGGTTCTTCAGAGAAAAGCTGCCGCTATTACTTGCAATGTTTCATAAGAGAGAGAAAGAATCTTTAATGATCTTATTAATTTCACACAATTACCTCCTAATACATTATATTTCTTTTTTTCAAGTAATTAAGTTATATGTTGGATTGGGATTTGCATAACTTTCGATTGTGCGGGTTGACTCAAATTCTGCATATAATAAGTTTCGTTTACAAAATGACAATTTCTCATGTCATTGTCATATATGGAATCAATGTGGCGTCAAGCTGTAAAGTGAACTCTAATAATCTCTCTGTAGTTTTTGCTGCTTGTTGAGCTCAGATAATAGATTAGATGAAATGGTACGCTGGCACGCCTTAGGATTCCCAAAGTTTATGAATATCTCGCCATATAACGAGTGAGACGACTGAATTCTTCTAATTTGCATTGAACAGAGAGAGATTTGAGTTGAGATTTTCTATTAAACTAAGTCATGAAAGCATTATCAAAATTGAACAATGAGGTAACTTTCATTACATAAAGTTTTTAAATGCTCGAGCTACATTTTTATTCCTTTAGCCAGTTGGCAATTTATTGATTCACTTGACTTGACAAAAACAGCGGCGATAACTTCCTCCTCTAAAAGACTGGCAAAGTAATCATTCCGTGCAAAGTATCCATGAATATGAAATAAAACGACAACCTTTACTTCAGTCCAGCGTACTAAAACGCCGAAAGGCTGGAGACACGTTGTAATATCCAGTCCAGTTTCCATTTTCACAATAACAACCTATAAAAAAGTAACAAGATCAAGTTTAATTTTATGTGTCCCACACCTTGCAGAGCAAAGGGTGCCGTCGTGAGATGATGGCATTGTCGTCTCTGTAATTGTCCTGATCTCAGACGGTAAGAAGGGGACAGTTTTAAACACCATCAAGTGGAAACACTGAACGGGTCCTTAGCATGTATCATTATCAAATTATAATACAAACATGTCCAAAAAGCGAAGAGGCGTGTATGCAGTAACGTAATACTAACACGCGGTCTTATTAGGAAGTAGCAAATACTACTTCAGGCCAATGTCTGGGCTTGTCTGTCGATATTCCGATAAGGGATAAAAACGTTGATTAAATTTTACACGGAGACAGTGAATCAATTAGCAAAATCGGAAAAATTCTAAAGTTATGGCTCTTTTCTTATATCGAAATGAACTGTTAATGTTTTTGCATCAAATTTTGCTTAACCAAACCCTTTCTGTTCGCGCTACCTTTCTACTTTTCGAGTCCTCGACTTATTTTTTGAAGAAAAGTGCAACTGCATTTCTAATTTCAATTCAAGCCCTTGCTTGTTATTCTTATTCCTTAGCCACAGCCAAATCACAAGGTTATATTGTGCATATCATTTGATATTTTTTTGTTTATTTTGAGTAATACTGCATTATTACTACTGTACCGACTACCAAGCTACGAAAGCCTAGGAAAAACCTGGCGTATGTTAATCGAGACTTTATAAAAAATCGTTTGTTGAGTAAGACCGAAAACAATGATTGAAAAGTACAACACAGTTCAGTAGAAAAAAAACCTTGTAGCAACAGTGGCAGTATTTATATGCGTGTTCGGTACGTTCCTAGAAACGAGTTCCCAGAATATACATATTCCTAGAAAGTAAGTTTCCAGAAAGGGTAAGTTCAATATAGGTAATATTCATAGAATATACGTTCGTAGAAAAATACTTTTTCCTAGAATATTTCTATTCCTAGAAGGCATAATTCCTATAAGTAATTCCTAGAAAGATGATGCCTAAAGGAAAATTAAGTTTATGTTCTGTCGTATGTATATTTGTACATATTTCAGAATATCCAATTTTTTAGTTCTGGTGTCCATAATTTTTTTAAATTCGTGCAAGAAATTAACGCAAATTTTCAATTTGCCCAATAGTGTTGAAACATTTTTAAATTTTTAGTGTATCTGCATATTAAAATTTATCCGTTTCTTAAAAGTCACTGCTAGAATATATCAAATATTAAGTTACTCAAAGTACATGCAAAAGGAGGTCGTAAGTCAAAACTCATGTTCTCAATATTTATAATTAGAACATTACACCAGCAACGTGGTCAATGTTTCAATAATATGTAAACATTAAGCAGTGGTTGTAACGGTTTATATACTGAATATGCCGGGTTATTAGCTTATTAGCTTCTATCCAAATCTGAAACACTTTTATATTTTGTTTGTCTATATTTTGAGCAGATTCTATAACTATAAAAGTATATTGTTCAAACAAAACAACAATCACAATACATTTTACAATGCATACACAAATGCAAGTCTACAAGTGTTTCTTATTGCGAACAAGGAAAATCGCACATTTTTGTTTCATGTCAAGGCTCTCTTCCTAATACAACCTCAGAATTTACTTCTCCCTGAAGTATGACTATAAGAAGGGCCAACTGTATTTCTTTGTCTAGATTTGCTTTTGACTACCTAACGACATTTAAAAGAATTGGTACCTTCTACATACAGCTAATGAATCCTTATGTAGTTTAATAAAAATTTCAAGCTCTGGTTAAGTTTCATTTATACAACTA
>JAQIXW010002120.1:0-16555 GCA_034700685.1 Willowsia buskii | reverse complement strand
ACAAGAAACAAGAGCCCATATTTAGAATTAGAATTATGTCTCCAATTAATTTATGGAAAATAAGTGAATGAAATTTAAGTCAATTCTTCTATCAGCAACATAAGTAGTTTCTGGACTCTTTAATATTTTTGTTGCGCAGTATGTTGCTTTACTAAACTGTCATTGAATTGTGTTCCAACGGGAACATATAGTGTGTCAATTTTTTAGTGTAATTTTTTACATCATTGTCAGAGATTTGTTGGTGAAAGTAAAAAACAAAATTTGTATGTAATGTACTTCATGTGCTTTCTACTGCCAAGTTGTGGAGACAGGGTTAACTCATCTAGCATAATATTTTAGGCATTTTAGTAGTATCATTGTTTTGGAAGGACTGTGTTTCTAGTTTCTGCCGATACTAACGAAAAGATTTTTTCATAGGTATAACTCTAGTGGATGAATATAATATAGAAAAATGCTTTATATACATTACGAAAGATTCAAAATAGATATTGTTGTGAACATTAACGCATAAGCGAGCACGGAAATTGATAGGTGGAAAGACATATTTTTGCGGTATATGTACGTAACTGTGCTGCAAAAATACGCAGGGAAAGTAGAATGACAATGTTTTACTACTGCAGTGAATACATCCACTCCATACACAGTTTCGACATCTGAACTATTTAAAGTTCAAGTCTTGTCCTTTAATTTTCTACGGAGATGAGAATTTTCCAGCCACGTATTACTGTTTTACATATTGTTCGACTTTTTGGGACTAGCCTGTCCCTTCCTTGACGTAAAAGCAGGTCAAGTATATTCAAGTCCTAGTCTAAGGCAAGAACCTATTTTTAAATGCACATCCCAACTTTATACAATTTTACCATGAACTTTACTTTGCCTTAAATGAACAACTATGACATACTGAAAGAAAGTGGTAGTTCTGTAGATAAAGCTTAAACTGCAAAAATGTAACATTTATTTGAAGTATGTTACGGTGTGTTGATTCGTATTATTATCATAATAATTTTCATTCATAAAGATATGATTTTTTCAAGACTATAAACCAAAAAGTCGTTGGTTTTGTTCTTTAAGCAATGAATTTGAAGGGCTTTGTCAAGCACAATTTAGTAAAAATGTTGCTGCACTGGTCCAATGCAAAGTGTGTTGAATGGACCGACGACATAACGCATACTACATGTAGTAGTAACTTACGTGTATAAATAACGATACGATGACTGTTAAGAAAAAAGTTTCTCCGTATAGTACAGAAAAGGAGTTCGGACTATATGGACCTTTCACTCTGATATTATAACACGACATATCTTTAGTATGATGTGTTGTAGTAAAGTTTGCGATATATGCCTGAACTGCGATGCTATTTGTGACAGTATGTAGGTGATAGATACCAAAATAATAATAAGATAAAACGAAAGATATACCTATGCTTAAAGCTGTAGTGATAATTACTTGGATGATAATGACTTTGCTGCCGTTACAATTTCAAGCCTTGCAGGCACACGTAAGAACATGGGCTAACTTATTTAATATACAGAAGTATGTATTTTTGAAGATATACACTCACAATGTTGTATCTCGGAAAACTTAAAATATGTAACCTTATTGGTATGTATATATATTTTAAAATATTAGATTATGTAGTTTGATGAGATTGGAGTATAGTGTTGATGGTGCAAACACTATTATGGATAATATGCATGTAAAGTATCACAACGGCTCTCCGTGCTATGAAAAGATGGCAGCCCAGTTTAAACTAAATGTGCAAGCTCCACCGTTTCTGCACTGGTTAGAAAATCTTTTACAGATTTTGACATTGTATAGTTGGTTGAGTCTGAGTGGGTGACATCGAAACACTTGAGTTGTAGTGACAGAAGCTATACTACACGACTGTTAAACTTATCTATCAGAGGGCTCCACTTCCTTTTTTCAGAAGTGTACATTACCCCTCACTTTTACCCATTGCTCAATGACTATCACCACTTCTACTTCACTGTCATTAAAATATGTTTTATGTCAACATGTTTAGAGTGCCCTTTGGGTCTTACTTTCTCCTCAAAAAATATCCTTCACCATCACCACCGTACATGAGTGCAACAAAATGTATACTGTTACCATTTTACCAAAAGCTGATTCAGTTTATGTCAGCGCATCTTTTCAATGAGATGGAGTAGTTTGGCATATGTTCTCCTTCTCTTCTAATGTGACCACATGACTTTAGGCTCCATAATACAGCAAATAACAAAAATGGCTGAGTAAGCATTAGTCATATCATTATTATAACTCAACAACTCATGTGTATAACTCTGCAGATTACCAGGTTTTTTTAGCTCATGGACTATGGAGTTGACCTAACAATATTAAGTTTTGTGCTAATATCAAATAGGAAATCTAAAAGGATTACAGATTTAAAAAATAAATGTATTTATTTCTTGGAGCATCTGAAACTTCTGAATTCTAGTTTTTACGGAGTATCATAGCCTGTTGATATTTTTCGGAAAGGCTTGAGTGAGAGACATTCATACACAGCGGAGCCAGCAATAATCTGTTTCCCCCAGCCAAGAAATTATCGTACATACACAGAGGACTAGAAAAATCCTAGCCTTTGCCTTTTGAGAAATAAAAAAACGAATACGAAAAGTTTTTTCTCCCGGAAATAACCATAATGTGTATACCTGCATAATATTGGGCACGCATATAAAAAGCTTCAATTTTCTCCTTTACTTCTATTTTTTATCAGAATGAAGCATCCTCTACACCTCCACTGATTAGATTTTTCTGCTTTATTCGGTGTCTGAAGATATACATTTTTCGAAGCTTCAAGCAAACGAGTAAATATATGTAGGTATGTATATATCCCTATATGAATAATATAAAGCACAACTAAGCTCTACTTATAGATGTGTATATTGTATGGTACAAGTAACTGGTATATAGGTGATATACCTTTCAAATTCATTGATTAGCGTCTACAAGACTCCATATGACTCGGATGAACTAACTGAAAACGTAATTTTCGTACATAGTGCGTCTGGCAATATGGAACTGCACTACAATATAACATAAAGTGTCGAACAAAGTCAATCAGCAAATTGGATTTTGTTGTAAGTAGGAAGAAAAAAGAGAATCGGGAGTACTTCTGCAGCCTTTTGTTAGTAAATAGGAAAAAAAACTTTCATCAAGAAGTGCACCTTTCTATTTCCTTCCTACTCATTCCTACATTCCTTTAGAACTTCACCTTCCAGATTTTTTTTTCATCTGGGGGATCTTCACAGTTTCGCGAACCCGTTACTCGTTTCGATAATAATAATAATAATAATATCTCTATAGACATGGTTCTGAAAAGAAGGTACACAGGATGTCGTCATACATTTTCATGTAGGCACAGCCGACTAAAATTGAACTTTTTTAGAGAAATAAATGAGGTAACAAAAGGAGGGAAAAGCTGGGAATACGAAAAATGTCTGATGCTGCAAAAAACGACAAGAGGCACAACATTCCACGGTTCTTATGCCTACCAGCTACTCCCAAAACTTAAGTGGATCACTAGGCTCAACAACGAAACAAAACTTGAGACAAAACACAACAGAAACATGAGACCTAACTAGAAAGTAGTTATCTGTAAGTTAAGTAAGTCAGTGGTATCTAGTATTAGCTGGATAGAGTGGAGTACAAAAAAAATGTTGAGAAGAGAAGAAATTGAAAAAAGGTAACAAGAGAACAAAACAAAAAAATGAATTCTTTGGGGAAAAGAATTCTTTATGATGAAGCATAGAGTGGTTTTTTGTGGTCTGCTGACATACTCGAAACATTAAGTCAAGATGTATTGCAAAGTAGAAAGCTGTGTTACTCACATTTTCTTTACTTTCTCTTGTATTGCGCAGAGAGTAGAAAATCGCATTCAAAATTTAATATTAACCTGATACGTTTCAATGTATTTAATTTTAAGGGAAAAGGTTTGTTCACCGTGTATTGTGGAATAAATCTTTTTACAGCAAGTACTCTACATACAATTTCCTGAAATTTACATATCATTCTCATCTAACAAAAGTGGAGATAAAATTCTATGTAATCTTTCCTCAAACTGCTTGGTCTACTCTGAAACAGCATCACTCCTTCTACTTTCCTCTAAAATGATGATTTCAACCACTCGTCCTCTCCCAACTTTCTTGCTTTTGTTCATTGCTTGTTGATGCAGGAAAAAGCACATATTAACTTAGCGTACATGTGGGACTACTTGAGAAATGGCAGTAGTGGTGGCGGCGGCGGTGAGTGAAAGTTAGTTTCCTTAAGTAGTAGTGGTAGTAGAAGTTGTGTCTATACATACACTTTTGACATTAGTAGTACACATCTTCAACGTAAAATTCAAGTACCCACAAAGGAAGGAGAGGAGAAAGAGAACTGAATTAAAAGTCGTTTTCCTTTTCAACCCAAATCCATACACGAACTACACTCCTTGCATACTGACACAGAAAAGATGAAGGGGAAATCAAGGATACGAATACGAGTGGAAGATTAAATGACGACGAAGCCTCCACTACAACGATTGCTCTAACAAGCAGGCGAGGTAAAGAGTGAATGAATGAAACGAGGGGAAAAAGAAGTAGGCAGGGAAAGAATAGCTATGCACAACTATATAATCATAATACGTATGCTTATTACGTTTACTAAGCATTACATATATTTACGCTACGTACCAGAATAAGCAAACGAAGTTTGATAAAAGATGTGCATAGGAATTAGAATGAAATCAGCAGGAGAACATGAACAACCACGAGTACCACAGCTACCTCACTTTCTCCTTTCTCTTCACGATAGATATATGCCTAGTCTATTTCACCTACGTAAGCAAAGCCAGACGTAACTTCGTTCTAGCAGCGGTGATAGGAACAAGTCGCTCTCTTTTCTCCTCTTGTGTTCACCTACGACAACGGTAACACGCCAAAGTTTTCCAACCATCTAGTGTAGGACCACCGCTTTTACCACTAATACTTCTTTGCTCTTTCCTTCTCGTTCCTGTTTTTCTCCCAAAACTCTAAAGCAACCATCTGACGTCCTGTAATAAGCAAATTAACCCTAGAACTAAAATTGGTTTTCGCGATGAAAATTGCTCCAGTGGGTCATACAACTTCACGTATAATGTTGATGTGTTCCAAAGTGTGTGCTCATATGGAAAAGCTGTGCTACTCTGGTAGACTCTTGGACAAGCAGTAAAGGAGTAGCATATGGGAAGTGTGTGCGAGAGGTGGATGAGGAATAACTGGAGAAAATGGAAAATGAATGAAGGAGAACTAGAGAGAGAGAGAATGAGAGAATGAAAATGAAGAAATTGGAATTATAAGAGCTCGATGCTGGTAGACAACTTTGAGGGGTGGCCCAGTCTTCTATTCTTCTCGGCTGGTGGTGGCCCTTACTAAAATGCATTTGGAATATGAATGGATTTTAAGTTGATTTTCGACCAGTCGTTGGTTTGCTATATTGTGTGAAGTGACTTGGTTTCTAGTCTTTTTGGTGCCACTGAGAAATTACAAAATGGAGGGTTGTACAATCTACCCAACATCAGTGGTGGCAACGTAAGCCTATTGTAGAAAAGGAGGAGGAGAACTAATGAAGACTTGGAGAAGTAAAAGGTCTTGAGGAAGATGATCTTTAGCCATATGATTCAACTTCGCACTTCTCCTCTTAATGTGGCATTAATGTTTTTCCTTTTAGCTCACGCTGCAGAGTCCTTTCTATTTGTTCATCTTTATCACAAAAGAAAATTTCCTTTAGTTTCCACTCTGCGTTGTGTTAACTGTTTCATTTGCTAAATGTACATGTTACACGGGCAAATGAATTGAAATTAGGGCTTAGACGCAGTTTACATATTAGTACATTTGTTGTAGATAAGAGTGAACTTACTTTTATTGTCTAAATTTCACAAAGCATCTCATCTTCAATCTCTTCAAAGCGTGGAAATTAATAGAAAATAATAGAAAAGTACTTTGTGTGGAATTAATATATGCACACGGTACAGATGCCTTGTTCATATTTTTATATGAGAACGGCTGTATTGTTCTTATATTTACGTAGTTTCCCAAACGTTTTGTTTTACGGGCCTGTTGACACCACACACCGTGTACTTAACCACCATGCCACTGCATCTACTTCAAAAGATGCCTAATGAGCAGCGTTTCATATAATGGCGGTGTGAGCAGTATTAGTATAAAGTTTGCACTTTAGACTCTTTATTTGCACATTAAAGTCTGTAATAATATGTTGCGCAGATGTACACCCTGTCATCCAAATTTGAACACTGAAGATATATGAGCATGTAGAACAACTTTCACTTTAGATTTTTCATGCGGAATTCCCTGCTCGCTTTTCTGCTACGTTTCGCTCCACATACGCACGCAGTTCAATAGAAGCTTTTCCTGTCAAGCGAGTTGTTCCATAAATACAAGTCGTCTTTTTGCCAACATGCATATTATACAAGAAACCAGTAACAGTAGTTTTTTGCGGAGTTTTTCTCTGACTTTCTCTTTTGATATTTTCACGGGAAATAACCACACAACTGTGGTATCTTTCACTCTTTTTCATCTTTTTCTTCTCTTCTTTACGCGCGCGCGGGTTTGCTCTACTTCATCTACTCGTTTTCTTATTAACACCCTGCCTATTTAACGAAGAAACTAATAACTTTTGTTTAACTATAAAATATATTCATATTCCTACTGACATATGCATTACTGAACGTTAAATGCTTTGTATCTCCAAGCATTTCCCTCGTTTTCATATGTCTTGTTACTAGTTGCATAAAAACGTCATGAAATAGTACATGTTTTCGTTTTTTACTTTGCACAACAACAGAGGATTCTTTCAAATATTTGTGTTTCTTTAAACATGTATTGTACATATGGTCCATAATGTAGATACATCTTTCACCATCTGCATATAAAAATTGTCTTTAACATACACTCATAGTGGTTAATAATAGCAATAGCATATTATTATTGCTATTATCGAAGCAGATGGTTTTTCATAGATACGTCAAAGAAACAACCATGGCTTTGGAAGTTAGTTTTTTTGTGGAAAACTTTGCTGGAAGCCATTGAAGTGGCAGAGACGTTGGAGAGAGGTAGCACCACCACCACCAACCACACTGTAAAAGTACTGACAGTTCCAAAGACTTTCTAAAGTATCACTAGTGCTGTTTTGTGAAGTCACAACGTGTATTTATCAAAAGACTAGAAATTTTTATCCCTTCTGTTATGTATGTTTGGAAAGTTTTCAAATTGCTAGTAACTTTCACTTGTACCAGTAATGATAAACGAAAACTTAGGAAAGAAGATAGGCGAACGACGATACAAAAAAGTTTGAGCTGGAAGGATATTATGTAGTTGGCTAATGTATAGCTATGTGTATTATATATATTTTTATTTTAAACATACTAATACATAATACATACATAATTATTATATATTATATTTTCGATTTACCTTAAAAGTCACTGTCTCAAACACGGCCAAGAAAAATTGGAATGTGTGATATTAAATGATGGGACATTACAGAGCGAGTTGATCGATACTTTTACTTTCCCAATACAAGACTCTAAACCAGTTAAAGTAGGTTAAAATACATTTGTTTGCTCGAGAGATGGAGTAAAAAATCTCAGGGGGTTTACACAAAGTTTTGTCATGAACATCTAACTAAAAGTACTTTGGTCTATCTGAAGATTTTTAACAAATGAACGTTTCAATTTAATCTCATCAAAATCATCTCATTCCATGAAGAAATTATTTTTTACTTAAATACTTGTATACCTCGTGCACCATATGTATGAAATTTGCGAGAGAAAAAATAATTCTAATAACATGCTGGTAAAATATGACGAACAAGTTGGAACTCATTCCGATTCCCAAGCCACAATTATGTCTGGTACATGTATAATCTTTATTCGTAGAACTTATAAATGAAATGTGAGAAAATACATCCTCTTCAGCAACTTTATTCGCCTTAATTGATGTCACTCAACGATAGGCTCCTCCCTGTTTTCTGAGAATGTGAGTAGATGCTTCTACTGTGTATAAGTAGTCGTGGATAAAAATTAATATTGCATAACTTTCTTGATCCCCTCCTTACAATTTTTTTGGGTAAAACTAAATGACATCTGAAGTAGGGAAAAGTGTCAACCTTACTTGGAAATCTAATCAGCTTCAAAAAGTCTTGTCACTTTGAAAATCAGCTTCAAACTACCAACCTAACGTATATGCCCATAATATATACTAAATATATGCATGTACATATTATGAAATATCAAAACATTATATAAGTAAATATATTTATTATTCTGTGACATTTTTTTATAGAAATAGAGAAGTAGTAGCAAAATGCGAGACTAAGGGAAAAGGAAGGAAGGGAATCGTGCTAGGGTTCTAGGCTTTTCGATCGAGAATCAAAAAATGCTTTGCATTTTCCCCTACAGGCGTTGCTGTATCTTTTTCTTGGTAGCAATTCTCATTTCATCATCTCTGTAGGTGGTTGGTGATGGTGGGTGACTGGTGACAAGTGAAAGCTTTGCTAATATAAAGGCAATATTATGTGCGTAGTTAAGGATCAAATATGTGCGTCGTGATGAGAAGGAAACAGCAAATCTGCTTATTGGTCTGGTGATAAGTTGACAGCTTTTTGGATATTTCTCAAGGGAGATGCTCCGAAAGACGGGGAGAATACGTGGTAGAAGGAGAAATGGTTGAGTGAGAGATTTTATGTTAATTGGCACATGATATTTGCTTGGGAGAGGATGAAACTTGAAAAATGTTGATGTGGCATTCCAATATTCTGCTCCAAGTGATAACGTAAAAATCACAAGTTGTGTAGCACTTGCTAAGCAAAGCAAGAGTTTTAAATGAAATGGAACTCCATAATCTTATAAGTACATATATTGTTCTTTACGCTGTGTTAACTTAAAGTTAGATTACCTACCTTGATTTTGTAGAAAACACATCGACTCTTTTGAAATTAACTTAAGCAATTATAGGATTTTAGTTTTCGTTCAATTTTATTAAAATCTCACTGAGCAGGATACAGTGTACAGAAACAAACGCTCCAGTGTAACTTGAAAGTGTGTAAGGAAACCCAAAAATAATAATGTTTTTTACTTGGAAATTTACAAAACAAAATGAAAAAATCTCTTCCAGAATCTAATTTTCAATGCAAAGGAAAAGGAAAACACAACTAGATATTCTTGTGGACTGAAAAGAACGTCAGACCTCAGGTTTTATGTCTGTACTTCATTCATTTCTTCTTTTCATTCAACATGTTACATTTTCATCGCATAAAATGCAACAAATTTCTCGACTATACCATATCTCGCAATATTCCCTTTTTTCTTGAAACAAAGTATAAAATCATTTATTTTTTTACCCTGTTACCCTCACTGAAAAATCCACAGCAGAGAAGATTACACAGAGGAGAGAAAAAGCTTACGAAAGTTGAAGGATATTGCATCGCACGAAAAAAAAATCCTCCTGGGATCCTGTTCAAGTATCTTTAACTCCTCCGTCTGAAAAACAAGCTTATCCATATTGCTTCCTTTTTTACACGTCTCCGGACAAATTCTTTCTGAAGATGCGAGGAAAAAGGCAAGCAACAGAGCGTGCCAGTCAGAAGAAGCTAGAGACGGAGACAGAGTACATTTTTTAAAGAATACTAAATATGATGATGCCATGCTTATCCTCTGCAAACAGACTTTCTCTATTCATTCACCCAATCAAGTTATCATATGGTAGGTTCTACATTTTGCCCGAGGTGTACCATGTATACTATTTACTTTTGTGTGTTTTATTGCGCTTCCTTGCCGAAGTTTCTACTTTCCCTTTTCTCTGTGTCTGCTTTCTTTCCATACTGTTAAGAAACATGTTTCCTTTATAGATGGTTTAGTTTCATATATCACATGCATTACCTGTGGATTGATTCCACCGCTGCAGTATTTTTATCCAGATGCTGTTCAAAAACTGATTCAAGCACAATAATGTTCATCTCTCTCTCACGCACACACAGAGACTCACTCAGGCACAGAGACTCACTCAGACACAACTCACCTGAGACTGCTATTATGTATTTAACTAGTACGTATTTTCTCCCGAGATCTCTTTCTGATGAGAGCTTGTGCAAAATGCGTAGCTACAGTTTTCCATTTAGAATAACAGAGCGTGTACTGTTGCAGGTCTAAATATGCGTCTTCTTCGAAGGGGAGAAAGGTAGAAAAACAATGCTGCTTCTTTATTTTCCATTTGGACCAGAAAATCAGCACTAAACTACACACTACGCCACACTCCACTAAAAAAAGACAGTACAACATTGAACCACAACGCACATAATTTTTGGTAGATCTTTACTCTCTGGGGGAAAGCAATTGCGCATAATATCTACATCTAAAGTTGTGAAAATAATGTACATACATCTAGGTACATATATGTGGAAAGTTCATACGTTTTTTGTATTCCAAGAAAATGAATTTTTTTGGTGGAAAACTTTTAAAGTTTTTTTCGGCTTTCTGTTTTTACTGCATAAGCAAACTATGCGAGTTACCTACCTGAAGAAATAACTACAATATTATAACGGAGCAACGTGCGTTTTTCTCCTTTGCTTACTGTTTAGCTTTGCATTTTATTTAGGATCCCCATTCTTTTCATGTATAAGAACAAGTAGAGAAAGGCCAGAGATCATGCTGTGCAGTAATTCACCTTATTTCTGACGAAAATTACAAACGGACGTGAGAAAGACAAACGAGGATAAATGGGGTTATGAAAAAAGTGCGCCTAATTTCACATATATTCAACTCCATCGTTAGTCTCTTGACTTGCTTCTTTAACTGTGAATAAGGTACAGGGTAAACGCCGGTACACGTAGTGAAAATAAAACAAGAATAAAACCATACGAAAAGAATTCGGGATGCAATGTGTGTGTATAGGTTAAAGGATCATTTCTGCTAAAAACAGGAAAAAATGGACAATTTTCCTTTAAGCTTATGTGATTCCTTGGTCGTTCATCGTTGAACCACTTTACTTGCATTATTACTGTCGTAATAAAACTAGTATCGTTTAGATTTATATCATCCAAAGATGATAGCTTTACCCACCCACCATATGTAATATGTAGCAGAATGCAACCTTTTTTATGGTTGAGAAAAGTTAAAACGTCAGGAAAGGAGTGTATGTATGCCGTGTGGACATGATTTTGGGGGACAATAATATTTGCCGTTGAAAAGGAAATGCACAATAAGAAAGTAGCTATGGCTGAATCATGTGGGAAAATGCTGAAGAATATTGCAACCTCTACCCCACATGTCGTAGAAATGTAAGTTGGTTGGACACAAAGTAATCCACTTTTATCGCCGTACTTTATAGGTCAGGTAGGATTCCTTAAATGACAGATACATCTACCTAAAAATCTTGTCATATGTATGCAATTCCATGTTACTTGAAATCACGTAATATAGGCATGTACCTATTTTTAAGATGCATTCAAGTAGAAAATAAAATAGCATACTTAATCGCTTTAACTTCTTGGTCTCCTCACATCACATATCATGTAACCTTTTTTATTCCTGTTTCATGTTTCACTAAAGTGCATTGTGCTTTTTCCTCTAGATTGAGGAAAGGAGGCTCTGAAAGATAAGAAGGAAAACGAGCATGGAATTGGAAATATGGAAATTTTACTGGTGAAATAACTTTGCCTGGAGAAAACATTACATTTTGATGGATAATGAATTCCAAAAATGAGGGAAATATTGTAATGCAATCATAACATATGTATAAGGATGTTCTCGGAGTATTGTGGATTTTGCAACTAAAATAGGTTAAGGTAGCAGCAAACAGATCAGGAATATTATGTCAGGTATCAAGCATTCAGGTCAGGAAAAGGGGAAAGCGACATTGTAGGTTATTTCTTGCTAAAACGTTCTCTTTGTTATCCTACAAAAGACAATCACGAAAAGGCAAGGTCGGCAGAAGGGAACATTTTGAACAAGTTTATGGAAAATTATTTGCCTAAAACGAACTTTATGATTCATAAACGTAACATAAGTACCTACAGAGGGAACAGCTATTTGAATTCATAGTCTCAGTAATGCCATTAAACTAAGTAGCCTTGCAGCTTGACAAATAATGATTCGACTGGCTTGGAACACGGTAAAATTAAACAAACAGTGAGAATGTAAATATTGTCTTTTTCATTTTAAAATACCTATTTTCATATTCATGTGCATACAAGTTTATATGCAATACATGCAGAAAAACGCAAATGTTGAAGCACAACATAAATTTCTTCCATAGAAATACTACTAGCTAACCATGTCTAGTCTAGTTTCGCTTGGCAGGGTCAAAATAGAACAGAAATAAAAGCGAAGGTAGAAAAATGTAAGGAGTGTAGTTGACGTTTGACTTGATCGGGTTTCCTGTTGACTTCTTACTGTAGACGGCAACTCTACATAACTATACATGCGCCGTATCTACTAACGGTAATTCATAATGTGTATCAGTATCTTAATATGAATGTATACTTTTCAAAGAACTGAAAGAAGCAAGTAATGTTTCTAGCACAATTGGATACAAAGGAATTTCTATTCTTACACATTTTCCATTAATATCTTCAACTTTGATTTGTATAATGTTCACCGAGTTTCGTCTAAAAAAGTACTACAGAGATAAATATAAACGAAAAAAATCGCAACAATTCATGCAATCCTAATCTTACAATAGGGAAAAGTAAAGTGAAAACTACGCCCATAACATGTAACGGGTATTTACGTATTTAAAGCAAAGACTTGACAGAAAGGAAATAGAAAAAACAATAACATATAGGAGAATAAATGTGGCTGTCTACTGATTCCATGTTTTATGTATATACCCTGTCTGTTTTCTTAAAAGGGAAATGGCACAACACAACCTTGTGTTGGAACCAAAAGGCGAGGCGTCTCGTCATGCCATTGCATTAGTAAATGTGTGTATCCCTGTTCAGATGTTAGACACTTGTTAAAGAAAGTGGTTATATAAACGTATGAAATTAAAGGATGAGAAAAGGAGTTTGCAGAGTTTGTTGAACTTATCATTTAAGTCTACATCTAAAAGAAACATTGATCTCTGTTCCTTCAGCAGTTCAGCCGCACGTCCAGTCGGCTAGACATGGTCAAAATCAAACAGCCTTCCTCGGATAGTTATATAGAAAATCATATTAGTTTTTTGTATAGTATTCAGCGGAAAAGTGAAGTTTATTCTTTACAGTGACACGACCAGACCAGGAGGAGCTTTCTAGTTTTCTTTCAAGGATGCCTTTATCCTACCAACGTCCAAGATTTTCTTTTATATTTTTGGTCGACAAACACAAACTACAGAGAACAGAAATAAGAAAAAAACTTGTTCCTTTCTACAACTAAACAAAATTCCCTGAAGTCCAAAGGGTATTGTTTTGTTGCGTAAATGGAAAAGCGATGTTTCTTAAAGCATATTAGTCTCGATCTTTGTGTATACTGTAGTAATAAGGTAGAAGTAAATACATACACATACATATATTCCACACTTCCTACAGTTGACTGGGCTTCATGTATTGTGAATGAAAACTGGTATTGTTATGCATATACCTATTTTGTTATTTCTAAATGACATTTGAAATGGCATATGGCATAAACATATTTGAAGGTGCCAAATTTTCGTTAGGTTGTGTATTGTAGACATTCCAGCTAGACATGAGAAAAAATGCTATAGTTTTGAATGTAAATTCAGCCAGAATAATAATTTATTCACTGTAAGTATGCATTCTCATTTCTAAAAATGTTAGGGAAGACATCCAACAGCTCTATGCTCTTAGAGGAATGAAGTTCATGTTTACCCTGAATAACCTAACAAGATTGCGCCCTACGGCACAAGATATTTTTGTTCACCTTGAATTATGTAGTGGTACCATTCATTTTTTATTTGCTTGCCAACATTGAATAAAGAAGCTACACTAGAGTAAAAAACACGTTGTGCAACATAGTATGCATGCAAAAATCATATTTATTAGATACATAAATATAATATCTTTATGAAAACCAAGTCAAAAAAGGAAGGTCACGAAGATGGATACAAATTGGCATCGTTTACAAATTAAATGTACTGGCTATATATTTGTTTGTGATGTGAAGTCTTTGTCTAAATATGAGCCAAAAGTGAAAGTAAACTTTTCTTTGAGTATTTCATCTCATTATCTGGTGCCTTTGGTGTCAGTCAACTTTATATAGAGCGTGATGATGACGTACAGCTGCTAGAGGAAAAGCATACCATGCACTACTGATTTTATAAAACATTATGTCGGTATCAGGAGAAAGCTATAATATAGGTACGCAAATTCGGCTTCGGGGGTAAATACTTTACTTGCGATATGATTACATATGCGATATGATTACATATATATAGCGTGTTTCCATCAATGTTCATAGTATTGTAGATCGATGAACGAATGATTTTTCTCTAAAATTCTCTCTGTATTTCCTCCAGAAAAAAACTATTTTCATGGCTTTATTATGATCAACCTGTTTGAAATTTTATCACAACTAATCAAAAAATGTATCAAATCACACAATGAACATAAGTCAAAAGCAAAATGATCTAGATAAAAATGCAGAAAACTTTCGTGTTTTCGTTTCCAGTATTTTAATTTACATAGACTTAAAAGCTAGCTACTAAAACTTGAGAAAATCTGTGTCATATAATGCTTTTGAAGTGTAGATAGAATGAAACTCCGTACATACAAAGGCACATACTATAACTTATCAAATTTACTAATGGAGATGAACAAAAAGAAAGTTATGTGAGACCGAGACAATATACACCGTAAATAGTAGTAAAGCAGTAAAACACGGCCTTGTTAGTATAATTCATGTCAGCCAACATTATTTAATTGATGCAAACGGGAAAATAGTCGCTCGTACAATATTTTCTTGTACAGCAGAGCATCAGTTTTATAAAACTTGCAAAGGGTGATGAATTCTTTAAGCACTTGTAAAATCTGTATGCTTGATATTTAAGTTTTTTCAGTCATGAAATCCGAATTTGTGACTTGGGACGGAACTACTGAACTTCAATTTGAAGAACAAAAGAGCTGTTTGTTGGTCTGAAGGTCGAATCCCCTTAGTCGATAAAATACGATCCTAGTTCTTTAGCTTATACAGCCTGATTTATTTTTATTGTTAAACTAATCGTAATCTCGTAAATATTACCTTTACTAATAAAACATCTCTGTAAAGTACGAAAGAGTCTCTTGCACATTTTTATACGTGAACATATGTTTTCGAACAAGCCTTAAGGAATGATTTTTAGACTATAATTTGCTTGACATGCTACAAATTTTTTCTTTATTTGTTGTTTAGCAGTACAATGCATGATGGAGCTATAAAATCCACATTGTTATATGTAGATTTATGTTATATATGAACGTTTACCTGTGTAACCTGATTGAAGTAATGGAGTTGCCCAAAAGTGAATGAGCCTTCGTTGAGTAAATAATTCAGATGTTCCTATATCCTATGCTGGTATTTAACTATCACCTCCTTGTATAAGCTTCTAAAAATCCGAAACTAAATTACATTTTGATGAAATACTGTAAAACTAATTCGATATCTCTCGTTTTTTCTGGTTCTATTTAATCGTATAATCAATATGTGCATTATACTCGGATCTATCACAGTATACGCAGAATATCTAGTAAATGCTCTCCTTCCAACCATTAAACTATACATTTAGTTTATAAGAGATGTGTGTAATCTCTCTGGGCATGCATGTATGGGGTTAACTAAAGTGCTAGATGATTATGTTACTGCTACACTGACACATAAACCATCACGAAAGTATGAAAGCACATCATGAATATGAGTATAGCTGTAGGACATGCGTGCTGTTTTCCTTCAGTTCTCTGTAAAAAAGATTAGTGGAGCGAGAAAATATTCAGCATTACTACTTATAAAGCAAACACGTGTATTCTACTCAAGTCAGCAAAACATACATCTTTATATTATGAGAATGCAGGAAATATTTTTGTACTATCATATTCTTGGTAGAGCAATAATATGAAAATGCTCTTTCCTTTCTCTCGTTTGTTTTTTTGTCGTCGTTGACTAAAAACGGCTTTGGCTTTAGTTTCGCTGAAAGGATCAAGGGAATGAGAACAACTTAACAAAATGAAAGTTTTGTCCCTTGCAGCAATTTTTACTTATTCCACTCGCAGTTCTTCTTTATGTGATCAGATCACTAATATAAAAATGTTCTGCTGATGTTGATCCTATGTTAACTTGACTATGATGACGACAGCAACGGAGATATAGAAATCATAGAGGAAGGCGGAAGTTTTTGAAAGTAAGTGTATATTGAAAACATTGATTTTCCCTTCAAGGTATCTTCTGGTTCATTTTATTTTTTGTGTAGGTGTGATATAACTCTAATGTTATTTTACACCATATTATGGAATGCCATAACATAGAGTATAGTTAACATTCGTGCCATGAGTTAATGTCAATATTTTATATTCCATAACTGCTAGCTATAGTCCT